>JAOTOM010002121.1:0-90930 GCA_034440615.1 Ashinkailepas kermadecensis | reverse complement strand
GCCTGGCCTGGCCTGGCCTGGCCTGGCCTGGCCTGGCCTGGCCTGGCCTGGCCTGGCCTGGCCTGGCCTGGCCTGGCCTGGCCTGGCCTGGCCTGGCCTGGCCTGGCCTGGCCTGGCCTGGCCTGGCCTGGCCTGGCCTGGCCTGGCCTGGCCTGGCCTGGCCTGGCCTGGCCTGGCCTGGCCTGGCCTGGCCTGGCCTGGCCTGGCCTGGCCTGGCCTGGCCTGGCCTGGCCTGGCCTGGCCTGGCCTGGCCTGGCCTGGCCTGGCCTGGCCTGGCCTGGCCTGGCCTGGCCTGGCCTGGCCTGGCCTGGCCTGGCCTGGCCTGGCCTGGCCTGGCCTGGCCTGGCCTGGCCTGGCCTGGCCTGGCCTGGCCTGGCCTGGCCTGGCCTGGCCTGGCCTGGCCTGGCCTGGCCTGGCCTGGCCTGGCCTGGCCTGGCCTGGCCTGGCCTGGCCTGGCCTGGCCTGGCCTGGCCTGGCCTGGCCTGGCCTGGCCTGGCCTGGCCTGGCCTGGCCTGGCCTGGCCTGGCCTGGCCTGGCCTGGCCTGGCCTGGCCTGGCCTGGCCTGGCCTGGCCTGGCCTGGCCTGGCCTGGCCTGGCCTGGCCTGGCCTGGCCTGGCCTGGCCTGGCCTGGCCTGGCCTGGCCTGGCCTGGCCTAACCTAACCTAACCTAACCTAACCTAACCTAACCTAACCTAACCTAACCTAACCTAACCTAACCTAACCTAACCTAACCTAACCTAACATAGTTGATTTAACCATTTGGGTCCATTTGAGGACCAATACGGCTCAAAATCGGAGGTCGATGTTCCCATATGGTCCTGGTGTTCAAAGTGACCTAGAGGTCAAGGTTATGGTTTCTAAAAGAAAGGGACCCCTTGATAAGTTGTAGCCAATTCATCAGCGGATCGAATGGTGGCATGCCGGTCAAGCTGGGTCAAACCAAAATGGGTCAAATTTTGGGTCAAAGTTGGACAATTTTCAAAAAAAAAAAAAAATGAAAACCCTCGGGTACCTTAGGGTTCCCGACCCCCTAGAAACCTGATTTTTGGAATTTGCGCATAACTTTCTAACGTTCCCTAAGGTACGCTATCGGAATTGCCCAATTCCAGAAACAGCTGTTTGAAACTCCCGCCCAAAGCCTATGAAGGGTGTATGATATTCAACAGACCCTGAACTCGATATAATCTTACAAGCTAATAACATCTAAAATCACTTTTTACGTTATTGCACTGTACATTCAATACTTATAGAAGTTTGTCTCAACGTACATCAATCGACTCGATATTTTATTCTGAATCGATTGGTGTACGAATTTTTGAAATTGGACAATTTGGGCGACTTTTGGGGGCCAAAAACCAATTTTGCGTAACGCTATGGGAAATTGTTTTTTGGAGTTGGGGGGTTCGCTATGGAAATTTTGAATGCGAATGGCATTACGGGAAGATGCTACGTACAATTTGGGGTGTTATAAATTTTGAAAATCCAAAATTGGCTGGTAACTTTTCGATTTTTTGGGATTTCCAAAAATTTTGACAGGCAAAAAAGGCGATTTTTAGGCAAACCGTCAACTTTGCCGGCCTGTCAAATCCAAACTAAGAGAGATAACCGCCAAAATTCTTTTGTGACGGATAGCACTCTAAAAGGTCTAAATCGTATCAGGAGTTGAGTTCCGTGAACTCCTAACTTTTTGAGTTATAGGCGTGCAAAGTAGGGGGCAAATTGCAAATTGTCAATATTTGTCCCCATCTAGCGCCCTGAGTTTTCAGAGTTAAGAAGTAAAATTCACAACTTAAGCTAAGGGGGTAGAGGGCTTCCGAAAAATGTTTTCAAAAAAAAAAATTCCAAAATTTTTCCAAAATTTTGAAAAGTGACTTTTTTTATTAAAAAACTTACAACATTCTAGTTTTTTGTGCCGCATCGGGCACGACGAGATACGTAGTATGTTAGAATTTGGAATAACAAAAAGTCTTAAAGTTTAAGAGTTATTCAAGATTTTCTTAATTTTTGAGAAAAAAAAACAAGTTTTTTGGGAATAACTTTTTTATTTTCAATCTCAGCCGGAAACAAATTACATATTCGTGATCTGCATGCAAAACTACGTCGGAAAATACTTTGAACCATGTCCTGACGATCTTAGAAAAATCCAACATTTTCCAACTTTTCCATGTATATGTACACATACGATGACCTCTCGAGGTCAAAGTTATCGTCCGATCTCCGATATTCGAACGGGGATCGCTTCAGCATAGAGAGGGCGTTCTTTTGCACTCTGGTGAGCTACAAATTTCCTTCAATTATTTTTGGACCGCAGGGGGGAAGCAGTGATGGGATTTCGAAAATTCAATCACCCCCCAGTCGGTGAAAAAAAATTCCAAATTTTTGTCCTTCCATTTTTGGATGGCGCCCCCAGAGGCCTTTCGGCACAAAATTACCAAAAAATATCGACCGGTAACATTGACCTCCAGAAGAGGTCAAAAATCCCCATGTTAAACCAATGGGAGCGCATTTTCAAAAGTTGGGGGGTAAAAAGTACTTTCAAATCTGTCTACTAGAATGTATCAGGACCCATTTTTCACGTAGTTTCACGTGGTGGTCGAATTTTGAAAATCCGTCGGTAACTTAAAAAGTTATGAGCATAAAACCGGTTTTGGGGGTGAAAATACTGCAAAAACGCCAAAAAACCCCCTGGGGCATGCCTCATAGAGGCTAAACCGTACATCGGACCTACATGTGCGACACGGGGATCGAAAGAGCTTAAACAGGGCTATCTTGTATATTCGCGAAAGATCTGATATCTCTTAAGGGGGGGGCGTCAGGAACTGGCAAATTTGGCCAAAAACCGTTTTTTTGGAAATTTTTCAAACACCTCTGGAATTTCGAATTTTGGACTTAAGTGTGCAAATCCTGTTGCAAACATGTTTTTTTGGTACCGGGCATCGTGCACAAAATACTAGAAAAAAGTCTTGAACTTAGAAATTTTAAGCACTGCACATCAAAAGTTAAGTTCAACTTTTTTAAGTTTTTTTCGGAAAATTCGTTTCATCTTTGAGAGTACTACAATTTATAATTTGGACTTAAGAAATCTACCGTTAACTTTAATTGTTATTAATTTTCCAATATATTATTTTAGGGGGGGATATGTTAAGGCTATGTGATATCTTGCCACATAAGAAAAATTATTCAGAAATAAGTTACCGGTGGAATTTCAAAAGTCGTACACCATTCGAAAGGCAATGAACAGGGCATGGTTTCATTCGTGCCATATGGTAGCCCATCGGTCATAGGTAAGGGGCCAGTGAGCTTAGAATTTGAGAAAAATTTTCAAAATTTTAAGTACCCGTAGAGTCTAAGTTTTTCGAGATATCAGAAATCTTTCTTCGGGGCGTATAGAGCTCGCCGAGCTCTATCATGCCTACATTGAATCATGTTGGATGACTTCAATGGTTTAGGTTTGAGTGGCACTTTAAGTTTTCCCATGTTAAAGCAATGACAGTAGCCCATTTTTGGTTAAGATCACTCAAAACTTTAAAAACGCTTTGAAGTCTTTCTACATGGATGTCACAGGACCTATTTTTCACGGGAAGTCGACTGGTGGGCGAAAATCCAAAATCCGTCAAGAACTTTCCACGCTATAAGCATTCTTAAGTTTTTAAGTGTGCTAAAATGAGTTAGGTGTTTTTGTAGAACGCGAATAACTCCTTAACCTTCACAGATAGCGACCAATATCAAAGCACATGTTTGATAGACAATTGATCAAGGCATCTTTTACCAAATACTTATACCCCCCTATCTTGGTAAGTTTTCCCCCTGGACATGGTCAAACATGGGGAAAATTCACAAGTTTTTCAGTCATATCTCGAAAAGTTACAGAGCTAGAGTGAAATAAACGAGTTTTCTGGGCTTAGCGCATCGAGTTACGTCTGTATAAATTGACTTTTATTAGCAAATTATGTCACACAAAAAAGTTGGAAAAACTTTGAAATTTTCGGAACTCAGATTTGGCCGAAAATTTTTCCGAGTTCGTAGATCGGCGCTGGACGGCTCAATTCGAGTCCAATCAACAAATCTTTGTTGGACGGTGTTCACAATGAAGAGTAGCAACTGGTGGCTATCTCGAAATTTTATACAAATAAATATTTGTACTTAGAATTTTCGCTAAGTTTGGCTTAAGTTGGAGCAAACGATTTCCAACGGAGCTTGCTGAAATTCTAACATGGTAACCGGCTGTCAATTCGGAACACATTTACTTCTTTATGGCATGCCAAAAAAGTTCAAATTTCCCCCAAAAAATCCAAAAAATATTTAAGCATGTTCGATTTTTTAAAGATAACTTTTTAAGTAGTATCTTTTTTGGGGAACAATGCATTAGTAAAAGATGCAACATTCAATTATACATCCAACGGTGTCTGAAACTTTGACCTCACATGCTCCACTACTGGTACAGAAGCCGAAAGGTCAACCCATGTTTTTGACCAAAACATGGGTGCATACATCGATGCATGGGTCAACATACGTGCATTGCAGAACAAATCCGAAATAGCACTTCTGTAGACAATGAAGAGGAGCAACTGGTGGCTATCTCGAAATTTTCTAAAAATGAATTGTGTACTTAAGATTTTTCGGTAAAGTCCACTTAAGTTGAAGCAAAAAGTTTCCACAACAGCCTGCTGAAATTCTAACAGGATGATCGGAGCTCATTTCTGAACACATTTGCTTCTCTTTCGCATGCCGAAAAAGTTCAAATTTCCCCACAAAATCAAAAAAATAATTAAGCATGTTCGATATTTTCTTGATAACTTTTTAAGTTTTACGTTTTTGGAGAAAATCCACGACTAACGGATGCAACATTCAATTGTGCATCCATCGTTGTCTGAAATTTGACCTGACATGGACCAACACTGGTCCAGGAGGTGAAAGGTCAACCTATGTTTTTTTCGAATTTCTTTTGGTCATATCTCCTAAAGTTACAGAGCTAGTGTGAAATATACGTATTTTCTGGGCTCAGCACATCGAGTTACGTCTGGATAAGTCGACTTGTATTAAGAAAATATGTCACACAAAAAAGATGGAAAAACTTTGAAATTTTCAACTCAGATTTTCCCGGAATTTGTAGCGAGTTCGTAGATCGGCGCTGGCCGGCACAATTCGTGTTCCATCCACATTATCTTTATGTGCCTGTTTTCAAAATGAAACTCGGCACATGGTGGCTATCTCGAAATTTTTACAAATAACTTTTTTGTACTTAGAATGTTCGCTAAGTTTGGCTTAAGTTGGAGCAAAACTTTTTCAACACAGCTTCCTGAATTTCTAACACGATGACCGCAGGTCCATTTCTGAACACATTTACTTCTCTTTCGCATGCCGAAAAAGTTCAAAATTCCCCCACAAAATCAAAAAAATAATTAAGCATGTTCGATTTTTTCTTAATACCTTTTAAGGTTTTATCCTTTTTTGCAGAGAATGCATTAGTAAAAGATGCACCATTCAATTGTGCATCCAATGGTGCCCGACACTTTGACCTCACATGCTTCACCACTGGTACAGAAGCCGAAAGGTCAACCTATGTTTTCGTGCTATTTTCCTCCATGACATGGGTGCATATGACCCTTCCTAGGTCAACATACGTACATTTCAGCAAAAATTCGAGATAGTAGTTATATAGAGAATTGATGAGCGCTACTTTCTACAATTACATTACGTTCAAAAATGTTTCCAAAAAAGGTCGAAAAATACAAATATTTTTTTGACTACTAATTCTCGACCATTCAGAAAAGTTGTTGGAAAGATTTTTCGCTGGTTTCTAATTGCCAGGTTCGTTGTCATTATAAAAATGATTTTAAACATTTTCGAAATTTTCAACATTTTTCCCGAAATCAACTTTTACTTCCCCCCCGTTTTATTCAATAACTGGAAGAGGAAATGAATATTTCGCGTATCCACCAGATAGCCCAAGACGGTATCTATCAAATGATGTATAATTTATCATCATTCCATAAGTATTACGGGATTTACGGGGCCTCGGAGGTACGGCAGATTTTGAGACCAAATCCTATGTACATGAGTGTGCATATGCTCATATTTCAAAAAGTTACCGTGACGAGAAACCTGGTTTGTTACAATTTCGACTTAGAAAAGCTTTAGATCATGTTGGCAATGGACTCTGTTTAATCAGCAGTTGCATCGCTGCATGTCTTGCCATGGAGCGGCATTTATATCAGCTTTTATATCGTGTTGGCCATGGACTCTGTCTAATCAGCAGTTGCATCGCTGCATGTCTTGCCATGGTGCGGCATTTATATGAGCTTTCATAAGCTCATGGGACTGTGTTCATAATGAACCTCCGCACATGCTGGCTATCTCGAAATTTTCAAAAAATAACTTTTTTGTACTTAGAATTTTCGCTAAGTTTGGCTTAAGTTGGAGCAAAAAAATTTCAACGCAGCTTCCTGAAATTCTAATACGATGACCGGCGGTCAATTCTGAACACATTTACTTCTTTAGGGTACGCCAAAAAGGTTCAAATTTCCCCCCAAAATCGAAAAATATTTAAGCATGTTCTAATTTTTCTTAATAACTTTTAAAGTTTTATCTTTTTTTGGAGACAAGTCATTAGTAAACGATGCAGCGTTCAATTGTGCATCCAACCTTGTATGAAATTTTGAATTATCATGCATTACCACTGGTACAGGCGGAGACAAGTGAACCCATGTTTTACTGCATTTTTCCGTCCCAGACATTGGTCAACATAACCCTCCCTACCTCAACATACGTGCATTTGAGCACAAATCCGAGATAGCAGTTCCATAGAGAATTGATGAGCGCTACTTTCGACAATTATATTACGTTCAAAAATGTCTCAAACAAATGTCGAAAAATACAAATAATTTTTGGAGTACTAATTTTCGACCATCAAGATCAGTTTTTCCAAAAATATTTTCATGTTTTCGAATTACCCAATGAATTTTGATTATAAAAATGGCTTTGAAGATTTCGAAAATTTTCACGATTTTTCTCAAAATCCCGATAAGATTCCCCCCTTTTTCTGCCATGACTAGACGAGTAAATGACTATTTCTCGTATACACCAGTTAGAGCTAGGCGGCATCTATCTAATGATGTATAATTTATCATTATCCCGTAAGTATTACGGGATTTACGGGGCCGTAAAAATTATTTCAAAAAAAAAAATAAAAATAATAATAATACACGTATGTTGTAGCCCATCAGTCGGCGGATCGATGCTGCTATCCCGGTCGAGGTAGGTGAAAGGATAAGGGGTCAAATCTGGGGTCAAACGTAAACACGGTATAGGTTAGCAGTTGTTAAAAGTCACGCCCAAAGTGCATGAGGGGTATAATGCACTGACTAGACCCTGAACAGGCCAAAATGTTGCAAATAAATTCAACTGTAAGGAATTATTAACAAGTTGCACTGTGCATTCAATACTTATACGAGTTTGTCGCAACGTACATCAATCGACGCGGTATTTTTCGGGGAGTCGATTGGTGTACGAATTTTTGAAATTCGACAATTAGGGCGCCATCTGGGGGCAAAAAACCGAAATATCGTAACGCTATGGGAAATGGTTTTTGCGAAGTGGAAGGTTCCCTATGGAAATTTTGAACGCGAATGGCATTACGGAAAGATGCTACGTTCAATTTGTGGTGTTATAAATTTAGAAAATCCAAAATTTGTCGGTAAGTTATCCGTTTTTTGGAGTTTCCGAAATTTTTGACAGGCCAAAAAGGCACTTTTTAGAGAAAATGTCAATTTTGACGGGATCTTGAGGGCAAACTAAGAGAGATAACCGAGCTGGCTTTCATGCGACGGATAGCCCTCTAACAGGTCTATATTCTATCAGGAGATCTTTTCAGGGAAGTCTTAACTTTAAGAGTTATAGGCGTGCAAAGTAGGGGACAAATTGCACTATGTCAATATTCGACGGCCTCTAGCGCCCTGAGTTTTAAGAGTTAAGAAGCGAAATTCACAACTTAAGCCAAGGACATGGAGCGCTTTAAAAAAAAATTATTTGAAAAAAAATTTGGAATTTTTTTTTCAAAATTTTAAAAATGTACTTTTTTATCAAAAGACTTAGAACATTCTAGTTTATTGCACCGCATCCGGCATGACGAGAAACGTGGTATGTTGGAATTTCGAATAAAAAAGTTTAAAATGTTAAGAGTTATTCAACATTTTCTTAAAATGTTGATCTTAATATGCTCATATCTCGAAAAGTTACCGTCCAAATCGCGTTTGGAACACAGTTTTGGGCTCAGCAGTTGCATTGCTGCATGTCTTGCCGGCCTCTCTGTCTGCCTCCGGCCATGGACTCTGTTTGTCAGCAGTTGCATTGCTGCATGTCTTGCCGGAGTCGTGTCTCCATTATATATTCACTATTACCCACAATATCCGACTATACTAGATATATACCAGATATATATATTATACGAGAAGTAGTATATACATATACTAGATATATACTAGATAAATGTGCTTCCTGAAGCCTTCATCTATTATATACCAGATATATGCGATATAAATGTGCTTCCTGAAGCACCCCCCCCCCCTATACCCCCAAAATCCCCCAGTCCCGAATGTATCTCCATTAAGTGTCTTCGTTATATATTCCCCCCCCAACACTATTACCCACAATATCCCACTATACTAGATATATACCAGATATATATCATATACCAGAAGTAGTATATATATATACTAGATATATACTAGATAAATGTGCTTCCTGAAGCATTCATCTAGTATATACTAGATATATGCTATATAAATGTGCTTCCTGAAGCACCCCCCTATACCCCCAAAATCCCCCAGTCCCGAATGTGTCTCCATTAAGTGTCTTCGTTATATATTCCCCCCCAACACTATTACCCACAATATCCCACTATACTAGATATATACCAGATATATATCATATACCAGAAGTAGTATATATATATACTAGATATATACTAGATAAATGTGCTTCCTGAAGCCTTCATCTAGTATATACCAGATATATGCTATATAAATGTGCTTCCTGAAGCACCCCCCTATACCCCCAAAATCCCCCAGTCCCGAATGTGTCTCCATTAAGTGTCTTCGTTATATATTCCCCCCCCAACACTATTACCCACAATATCCCACTATACTAGATATATACCAGATATATATCATATACCAGAAGTAGTATATATATATACTAGATATATACTAGATAAATGTGCTTCCTGAAGCCTTCATCTAGTATATACCAGATATATGCTATATAAATGTGCTTCCTGAAGCACCCCCCTATACCCCCAAAATCCCCCAGTCCCGAATGTGTCTCCATTAAGTGTCTTCGTTATATATTCCCCCCCCAACACTATTACCCACAATATCCCACTATACTAGATATATACCAGATATATATCATATACCAGAAGTAGTATATATATATACTAGATATATACTAGATAAATGTGCTTCCTGAAGCCTTCATCTAGTATATACCAGATATATGCTATATAAATGTGCTTCCTGAAGCACCCCCCTATACCCCCAAAATCCCCCAGTCCCGAATGTGTCTCCATTAAGTGTCTTCGTTATATATTCCCCCCCAACACTATTACCCACAATATCCGACTATACTAGATATATACCAGATATATATATTATACCAGAAGTAATATATAACCTAACCTAACCTAACCTAACCTAAACTAACCTAACCTAACCTAACCTAACCTAACCTAACCTAACCTAACCTAACCTTTTTTTTTTTTTTTTTTTTTTTTCAATTTTAAAATTGCTCATATCTCAAAAAGTTACCGTCCAAATTGCGATTTGAAAGCAGTTTTGAGATCACCGTGTCATTTTACGTCTTACAGATCTTGACCCAAAAAGTGCCTACATCGGAAAGGCCCTACAGACCCTCCAAATAATTTTTTTTTTTTTTTTTTTTTTTTTCCCCCTTCCAATTTTAAAATGCTCATATCTCGAAAAGTTACCGTCCAAATCGCGTTTTGAAAACAGTTCTGAGATCACAACGTCATTCTACGTCTAAAAAGATGTTGACCCCCAAAGGCTCTACCTCCGAAAGTGCCCTACAGACCCTCCAATTTTTTTTTTTTTTTTTTTTTTTTTTAATTTTAAAACGCTCATATCTCAAAACGCTCTAAAGTTACCCCCTCAAAAGTTACCCCTAAAGTTACCCCCTAAAGTTACCCCCTAAAGTTACCCCCCCAAGTTACCCCCCAAAGTAACCCCCCCAAAGTTACCCCAACCTAACCTAACCTTTTTTTCCTCAAATTTTAAAACGCTCATATCTCGAAAAGTTACCCCCCAAAGTTACCACCCCAAAGTTACCCCCCAATGTTACCCCCCAAAGTTACCCCCCCCCCCAAAGTTACCCCCCCAAAGTTACCACCCCAAAGTTACCCCCCCCAACCTAACCTAACCTAACCTAACCTAACCTAACCTAACCCAACCTAACCTAACCAATTTTAAAATGCCATATCTCAAAAGTTACCGCAAATGTTTTGAAAACAGTTCTGAGATCACAGCGTCATTTACGCTAAAAGAGTGACCCCCAAAGGCCTACCCGAAAGTGCCCTACAGACCCTCCAAAATCAATTTTAAAATGCTCATATCTCGAAAAGTTACCGTCCAAATCGCGTTTTGAAAACAGTTCTGAGATCACAGCGTCATTGTACGTCTAAAAAGATGTTGACCCCCAAAGGCTCTACCTCCGAAAGTGCCCTACAGACCCTCCAAAAATCCAATATTTTATTTTTTATTTTTATTTTTTCAATTTTAAAATGCTCATATCTCGAAAAGTTACCGTCCAAATCGCGTTTTGAAAACAGTTCTGAGATCACAACGTCATTCTACGTCTAAAAAGATGTTGACCCCCAAAGGCTCTACCTCCGAAAGTGCCCTACAGACCCTCCAATTTTTTTTTTTTTTTTTTTTTTAATTTCAAAACGCTCATATCTCGAAAAGTTACCCCCTAAAGTTACCCCCCAAAGTTACCCCCTAAAGTTACCCCCCCAAAGTTCCCCCCTAAAGTTACCCCCCCCCCCAAGTTACCCCCCCAAAGTTACCCCCCCCCAAAGTAACCTAACCTAACCTAACCTAACCTAACCTAACCCAACCTAACCTAACCTAACCTAACCTAACCTAACCTTTTTTTTTTTTTTTTTTTTCAATTTTAAAATGCTCATATCTCGAAAAGTTACCGTCCAAATCGCGTTTTGAAAACAGTTCTGAGATCACAGCGTCATTGTACGTCTAAAAAGATGTTGACCCCCAAAGGCTCTACCTCGGAAAGTGCCCTACAGACCCTCCAAAAATCCAATATTTTATTTTTTATTTTTATTTTTTCAATTTTAAAATGCTCATATCTCGAAAAGTTACCGTCCAAATCGCGTTTTGAACACAGTTCTGAGATCACAGCGTCATTGTACGTCTAAAAAGATGTTGACCCCCAAAGTCTGTACCTCCGAAAGTGCCCTACAGACCCTCCAAAAATCCAATATTTTTTTTTTTTCAATTTTAAAATGCTCATATCTCGAAAAGTTACCGTCCAAATCGGGTTCTGAAAACAGTTTTGAGACCAGCGCGTAATTCTACGTCTAAAAGATTTTAACCCCAAATGTACCCCCCAAAGTTACCCCCCCAAGTTACCCCCCAAAGTTACCCCCCAAAGTTACCCCCAAAGTTACCCCCCTAAAGTTACCCCCCTAAAGTTACCCCCAAAAAGTTACCCCCTAAAGTTACCCCCTAAAGTTACCCCCCAAAGTTACCCCCCCAAAATCCAAAGTTACCCCCCAAAGTTACCCCCCAAAGTTACCCCCTAAAGTTACCCCCTAACCCCAAAGTTACCACCCCCCCAAAGTTACCACCCCCCAACCTAACCTAAACTAACCTAACCTAACCTAACCTAACCTAACCTAACCCAACCTAACCTAACCTAACCTTTTTTTTTTTTTTTTTTTTTTTTTTTTTTTTTTTCAATTTTAAAATGCTCATATCTCGAAAAGTTACCGTCCAAATCGCGTTTTGAAAACAGTTCTGAGATCACAGCGTCATTGTACGTCTAAAAAGATGTTGACCCCCAAAGGCTCTACCTCGGAAAGTGCCCTACAGACCCTCCAAAAATCCAATATTTTATTTTTTATTTTTATTTTTTCAATTTTAAAATGCTCATATCTCGAAAAGTTACCGTCCAAATCGCGTTTTGAACACAGTTCTGAGATCACAGCGTCATTGTACGTCTAAAAAGATGTTGACCCCCAAAGTCTGTACCTCCGATAGTGCCCTACAGACCCTCCAAAAATCCAATATTTTTTTATTTTTTTTAATTTTTTTTTTTCAATTTTAAAATACTCATATCTCGAAAAGTTACCGTCCAAATCGGGTTTTGAAAACAGTTTTGAGACCAGCGCGTAATTCAATTCAATTCAATTAAAAAAAAATGTTACCCCCCCAAGTTACCCCCCCGCAAAGTCCCCCCAAAAGTTACCTCCCAAAGTTACCCCCCCCCCCCTCCCAAAGTTACCCCCTTAAGTTAGGTTAGGTTAGGTTAGGTTAGGTTAGGTTAGGTTAGGTTAGGTTAGGTTATCCCCTAAAGTTACCCCCCAAAAAAAAAAAAGTTACCCCCCAAAAAAAAAAAACGTTACCCCCCCCCCAAAGTTACCCCCCGAAAGTTACCCCCCTCCAAAGTTACCCCCAAAAAAACCGTTACCCCCTAAAAAAAGTTACCCCCCCCCCATGTTACCCCCCTTAAGTTAGGGTTGGTTAGGTTAGGTTAGGTTAGGTTAGGTTAGGTTAGGTTACCCCCCCAAAAAAGTTACCCCCCCCTTAAGTTAGGTTACCCCACTAAAGTAATCCCCCCCCCAAAAAAAAGTTACCCCTCCCACAAAGTTACCCAACCCCCCAAAAGTTACCCACCCCCGAACAAAAAGTTACCCCCCCTCCTCCAAAGTTACCCCCCCAAAAACGTTACCCCCTAAAAAAAGTTAACCCCCCTGTTACCCCCCTTAAGTTAGGTTAGGGTAGGTTAGGTTAGGTTAGGTTAGGTTAGGTTAGGTTAGGTTGGGTTAGGTTAGGTTAGGTTAGGTTACCCCCCCAAAAAAGTTACCCTCCCAAAAAACGTTACCCCAAAAAAAAGTTGCCCCCCCTTAAGTTAGGTTACCCCCCCAAAAACGTTACCCCTCCCCCAAAGTTACCCAACCCCCCAAAAGTTAACCCACAAAGGTACCCCTCCCCCCAAAAAAAGTTTCCCACCCCCCAAAAGTTAACCCCCAAAGTTACCCCTCCATTTTTAAGCGATTTTGTGTTGCCACTTAATCGTTCGCTACTAAGAAATTGGTGGTACACTGAAGACACAAGTAGAAACTCCTTGCAGATATAAACACTGTTCAAGAAGTTTGCACTATGTGCTCAATGCACATAGGTAAATAACCCAGCTCTCTTGGACGATTTGGAATTAGCCGATGTTCACCATCCATAATATATATATATATATATATATATATATATATATATATATATATATATATATATATATATATATATATATATGTCGGTGCACTTTGGCAGAATATCTTCTTTTACACGTTGCAGTTGAACAGAAGAGCGGATTCAGCTTGATCAGGTTTTCTGTCTAGGTTTTCGATTGATCGTATTGTTTTCTTCATTTCGTTAGGTAGCTGGTAAATTATTTCACCAAGCGGCATGCATAGTTGTATTCGATTATTGACGTTTCGGATTCAAAAATTAATCCATTTTCACAATCACCGCTCTGCACAATGCAAATAAACACACAAAGTAAACTTTACAAAAAAATGAATTGAGCACTGGCTTCACACGAGCTATTCTGGCAACATCATCTCACATTTCGTCTATTCCTGAAGGACCATTCACACAGCAAATATATCCTCATCTGAAGTATTTACAATCAACATGAAGCACTGGGATCGCATTTACATCCCAACGTTATTGCCTCCTCCTTCGACGTTTTTGTCATGCATTATTCCAGAGTGACAACGTGACGTGTGTGCTAACGTGTTTGTTTATTTCCGGTGTGTGTTCACGTATGTACAAAGACTCGAGCACCATGAGACGTGTTCGGTCCGTGCAAGACTTCGCCCATACGAAGACTAGGCTTCGTGCAGTAAGCTACATTGGTGCCACCACAACCGCCCTTTCGAGAAGACGAATAATGCACCTCAGAGATGGAGCACCAAAAGAACACATGACAAACTGCAACCAAACACTGCTAACACGAGAACACCTTACCAACAACACCACCATAATCACGTCTTGCTCGGACCGAACATGTCCATGGTGCTCAAGTCTTTGTACATACGTGAACACCAAGCATAAGCAAACAAGTCAGCACACACGTTACGTTGTCACTTTGGAATAATGCAAAACAAAAAGGGAGAAGTGTGGAGGTGAGGGGGCGGGGGTGGAGGGAAAAACGTCGGGATGTAATTGCGATCCGGTCCTTCATATTTATTGTAAATAGTTCAGACGAGAACATACTTGTTTTGTGAGTGGCCCTTCAGGAATCGAAGAAATGAAACATGTTGCAAGAATAGCTCGTGTGAAACCAGTGCTCAATTGATTTTTTTTTAAACCATACATGTGTGCATTGTGCAGGGCGGTGATTTTTCAAATGGATTAAAGCTTGAATGAGAAACGTCAATAACCGAATGCAACTATGTATTTTACTTGGTGAAATAATTTACCAGCTACCTCACGAAACGAAGAAAACAATACGATCAATCGAAAACCTAGACAGGAAACATGTTAAAGCCGAATGCCGTCTTCTCTTCAACACTGAACGTGTAAAATAAGATATATATATATATATATATATATATATATATATATATATGCTCCTCGCGCGGTCAATTTATGAATCATCTGCAAAAGTACGCTCGTAAGTGGCTCGCGACTCTTTCTGGCCACCAGTAAGCAGCAGAGGCGAAACGAGGGGCCTTCCCTCCCCTCCCTTAGCAACAAAGAATATACTAGATCAATCAAGAAATTTTGCAATCTTCACCATGCAAAACCAAACGTTTTCTTGAAGGCACCATCACATCCTTTTGAAGGCAACATCATATGCAGTCGAAAATTCGCTGTTCCGCCGCTTATTCACTCCCAATTCAACAGACGATTAGCGGCCAAGGTTAAGCGTGCCGGCAGTGCCACGACGGCCGGTACGGCCGACAGGCTAAACGCGATTGTTCCTGGCTGCCAGGGAGGCACCAGGATTTTCTTCAGGGGTAAACCAGAAAAATTGCCATGAAACAGAAACTGCTTTCGGCGCGATTCGCACGCTAAAAACGTTTGGTTTTGCATGGTGAAGATCTCAATTTTTTTAATTTTATCTAGTATATTTTTGGCTGCTAAGGGAGGGGAGGGGAAGACCACCTCGGTTCACCTCTGCTTGCTGCTTACTAGTGGTCAAGCGGGGTCGAGAGCCGCTTACTAGCGTACTTTTCCAGATGGTCCACACGTGGACCGCGCGAGGCGCATCAGAAAAGTGGAGCCGCTTTGTCAGGGCGGGTTCGACAACATCCGCAAGAACAGCGCTCTCCCAACGAATGAGCTAACCCAGCGGCGCGCCGCAATTCCGTAATTCATGCATTTTGTTTGCCTTGTGATCAGATTTTTTTACTTTCACTATGCGTAACCAGAACTCAGAAGACGAACTGTTTGTGAAATATGAACAATGATTGATAGTTGAACTCATTTGAAGGCAAAATACATTATATGGATAGTGTTGCATTGCGTATTGACCAATTGTTATATTATAGGCATGAAGTATACATTATAAAAGTATATACAATGTTAAAATGTTACTACTTGCGGTATACGACGGTCGCTAGACGAACCGATATGGACACGGTTAACACAGTATATAAATATATATATAGATACATATATATATACAATCGGCACCCTGCTGAGCAGTAGCGGCGACAGCATTCGGTCAGCTCGGTGGGTGGCAATGAGTCCGTAGCGTCCAGTGGTGAGCATTCATGGCATATTCCGGGATTAACGGTGACGGCCGCAGTCACCGGACCGCCTGTCGCCGGGGTGAGCGATGTCATGAATTTTGTATGTACCGTGGGTGGTCACAAAGGTGGGTTGATGCAATTTGAAACCAAGACGCGGTCCCGACGCCAGACTGCCGGCTGTCTTTCATGTTTCCATCCGAATATGCCGTCAGTACTTGTCTGTGCTATTCATGGCAGTACTGGGGAAGGGAGAATGCCTTCCACATGAACAGAAGCACGTGGTGGAAAGTCACCTGTGTCGCATCGTAGTATGTAACGTATCAATGAATGTCAAGAAAGATCGATTTCATTTGCGGAATCAGCTGTAACAGTAAATACATACAGTGCACAAAGTATGTACAGAGGGTACGTAGTAGCAGTCCTATGCGTGGGTGGCGGGGTGCCAATCGTAATGAGACGGCGTATCTCTCATGCTGAGCTGTCGTTTAATTATCGGATCCATTTCACGGATGAAAGCTGCCTCTAGGATAATTTAGTTTTGGTACCCTGCGACATCGGTTCAATATGGTGGTATTCTTGATCATTATGGATCGGATAAGTTTCGTGTTGTGCATCGACATGGTGTGCTTTCGTCGTGCCCATCCTTGGTGGTGCAAAGATGCGTCTAGATAGGGTGGTGGCGGTGTATCCAATGTATGATGAGGCAGCCCGGGGCCACACCATGGGCTTAAGGACCCTTTATGTTGCACGAAAAACCCTCCTCGTCGGTCAGGGCCGCCTCCTGGCTCGGCTCGGGCTCTCCTCATCGACCCGAGGGCAGCTGCTCTGGACCACTCAATCAGCGTGAGCCAAAGCCGACCCAAGGGTGACGCACATCCTGAACCCGCTCCGTCGGCTCAGAGGTCCATGACCTACGATCAACCAACCGCCGCACTACAGTCGTCACGACCGGTCAAGATTCACTTAACGATCGGAAGAAAACAAGTTGTCCAGAAGTACTGAATTTGACATAGGCTTGACAATTAGTTTACCTTTAATGCAAATTATAACAACTCGTTGCCTGTTTCGCCGTCCACTTATTACGCATATCTGGACTTCACTTCCATTTTCGATCACCATGGTGTGGTACATGAAAAACAGTCACGTACGCTAAACGCGGTTGCATCTTTCGCCGTGGTAGATTGCACATACAAAAAAACAGTCATATGCGATCGAGCGCATTCTTCGCTTCAGTCGGATGCGCTTATCCAATAGACGTTTCGCGGTATTATCATGCTGATATGTTAGGAGTCACCGCACGCTCTTGAATATCTGACGCAAATAGGAAGCCTCAGACGAACATTGAGACGAACATTGAGGTACATGTGACATTAATTTTCCGCCAAGTAGCTCAGCTTGCTCCTCAACAATGAGCGATTCAGATGCTTTACAACTCAATGAATGTACACAAAAGCTTTTCGAGGTTAGTACATACATGATCAATGTTTCACAAGCACATTATTCACGTAAACGGGCAAGCGCGCACGCACGAGCACAAGCGCGCACACGCACTGTATAGCACACAGTTGCGTTACACAGGCATTAATCAAAATATGCGTTACAATAATATTTTCACTTCATTTATGTCCACACACGATACTTATAACCATACATGAAGGTCGGGACCACCATTCTACCCAAATGTAACTTCGATGGCTTCACGCTTTGTTGATGAGTGGGTTGAGGACAAGACAAAACGGCTGCCATCAGGGCCATCAGTATGTGCGCAGACGGCGTAGAACGAACGAATGGCAAAGAGTGCGAAACTGATGCAGACAGGATGAGTGGTGGGGGATTGGCTGGCGGGCAGGCTGGTGCCGGTGAAGCACGGACAGATGATATGGTTCTCGGGCGCTTGGCAAACGGACGGGCAGAGTAGATTGTCGTGACGGTTGGTGGGTGGGTTGAAGAAGTAGCGGGGTAGGTTATAGCAGCGGGTGGTGGACGGTTAAGGAGGAGGAAAAACTGCTGTAAGCACGGACTGGTAGGAGTGCAGATGGCGCATGATCGACGGAAACGGTCAAAGGATGATTCATTGATGGAAGGACAAGTCGCTTGACGTCATTGGTTGATCGTGGGACAGGTTGGATGGCGGCAGCGGTTGATGATACGGCAGGAGGGTTGGCGACAGAGGCTGGCGGGCAGGTAGGGGCCAGAGTTCCATGGCTGACACCAACGGCTACCAGATGGGTTGACGAGGCAGACTGGATGGCGGCAGCGGTTGTTGGTGAGACAGGAGAGTTGCCGACAGAGGCTGGCGGGCAGGTGGGGACCGGAGCAGGATCGGTGGCAGTCGCTGACGAAGAGGCCGAGTCGTCATCGCCTGGCTGGTTGATGTCGGCGCCGTCAGCTGAGGCCAAATCGTCATCTGATGATCCCGAAGTTGTGGCGGTGGCTGCCTGTCGGTGGCATCACTGGCACGAGATGTTGCCAAAGCTTCCAAGGTCGCGAATTCGTTGGAACCGTAGTCCCGCCTCTGAGAAACGAATACATACGTAAAGAGACTGTTGCAGCGGTGGACAACTTTTCAAAACACATTCAGAGCGTTGGTTGGTTGGTTATTGGAGTTTAGGGGCGCATCGACTGCGTCGGTCATACAGCGCCCGACATTCAAAGAGGCATTGGATACTGTGAATTTTGACGGCAATAGAAGATGCATATGTGGACTCCAACACCAAAAAAGTGCATATGATTTGATATCTCGCTATATTGATGGATAATCTACCTGGTACCAACACTGGAACACACGACCTAACTTGAACGGAGAGGGGATTCAGCCGTACAGTCATCCGCTAATGATAGGTCGTGTAAATACTAATACAGCAGACAAATGACAAAGAAATATCAAAGGATAATGCGTAATAAAAATATACCAATACCACTTAAATGAGAATCGTAGGACGGTATGGTATCACACTTGTACCGAACTTCGTGGCATGTCATTCTGACTGACTTTTGTTTGCATTTCACTGTTTGACTGACGATGGTATGGGCGCTGCAATTATCTTGTTAGGATAAACACGTGTACACGCAAAGGAAGAATAAGACATTCTACTCGGAGTGGGCTGTTGGATTAAAACCCATAGTTTCATTAAGATTATTGATGCACCTTAGCAACTGCACCACTCGTCTATTCCACTTCGTCCATGCCACGCGGCCCTCAAATATCAGTGGAGTGATTGTACATCATCCCTGATTTAATGAATTTACTTCATGTAGACGTCTTGACCTAACCTGCACCTCCCCAAACTATCCTACCCTATCCTACCTAAAATTGAACCTGTTCAAGGTGCCGACATAAACACAAAAACAATCTTTGCTCATTAATGGGTGTTGGACACTCAGCAGCGCTGAAGACCAGGGCTAGAATGATAGCCTGTTGAAGCATTTTTCTTATTCAGAATACTATCCTCCCACCTTCCTCATTTAAAGGTTAAATGGAGCTGTTTGACAATTAGCTGCTCTGTGATAGAGTTCTCAAGATTCCCTGGAAAGTGCAGAGAGATCATGTCCCAGTTTTGAAAACAAGTATCCGATTAGACGAGCAAATCATTTTCCTTTTCACATCTAAGTTTAGTTTGTAGTTATTTGGGCTTTAGGGCGCATCAACTTCATTGGCCATGTAGCGCCCATTCTTCACATCTAGGATTGCGAAGTATAAATCGAACCCTGTTGCAGACTGATCGTGTTTTGTCCGTCGCACAATTGCAGCCAATTGAGGAGATATGGAAGCTGGATATTTGGTCACCCAAGTGCCAGGTTGACGAAATCTCCAGGCTGAAATAGTTCCCAGCGTGACCAAACCTCCAATCTGAAGTGTCAGGTTTGGTCCATCACGATCTCCTCAGTTTTGAGATAATTGCGTACATATGACTTCCCGTTTTGCGTGTTTTGAAAGATATCTAATTTGGGGATAACGATATCAACGATAACCATACAAACAGCTATTCTATAAACTGGCATTGTAAAACATAACATTGCACATCATAGGTAATCCATTCGCCTGGAATTGCGATGCGGGATGTTCGTTATCACGATGCCGGATCCCATTACGATGGGCAAAAGTATGATATCTATAGACGGGATACTTCGAAACGAGGCATGAAGACTTCCACAAACACGCACCAGTCACGTAGCGTCGCCAATCTCTCACGCCGATTGGTCGCGGGCGGAGAGTAGCGACAGGTGAGACTCGAACCCACAACCTTTCGATTGTGAGACGAGCATCTTACCCCTAGACCACTCGTCCCCTTTTGCAAGGATGTCGATTCAGTGTTCAGTAAGTGGTATATTACACCCTATTTCGCGAATAATTTATAACTGATGCAGAACACGTTTCAGCAGATGCAAGGAGTAACAGTGTTGTCATGTCTGGACCCAAAAGTTGCAAATCACCAGCTGGAGTTACACTCCGAGTAACAACCATTAACAACGTTTGTATGTCACTAAGGTCTGTTTTCGTGTTGTCGCTGTCCGCATGGGACCAAGGACTTACCGATGACAATTCAGAAGGCGATGGAAGAAATTCTGAAGCAGTGCAGGTGCAGGTACCCGGGAAATGTCCTCGTCTGTGCGGTGACTAGGAGCGATTGGAAGATTTTCTAACTCGTCTGCGGGAACACAGGGTAACACTAAACATGGAAAATACACGCTGAGACAGACGGCTGCGGACTTCCTTGGGTTTACCGTGTCCTCAGCGGGAGTCTCGGTGAGCCCAGAGCGGGCTAGGGCGTTAGGACATTAGGCGTCAGGACGAAAGAGCTCCAGTCACTACTGGGCTGTTGGGGTTCTGCTCTCGTTTCGTGCCTGGATACAGCACCCTCATGGAACCACCGAGGAGGATGCTGCTTAAGGAGGCGATGCCGTTCAAGTGGATAGAGGAGCTCGCGGCAGTGCTGAAAGGGAGACGTGCTGTACCAGGCAGTCGCGGAGTCACCATTTACGACCCTCAGCTTCCACAGTCATAACTTTGGATGCAAGCGATGTGGGCCTGGGTGGGGTGCTGTCTCAGCCTAACTCAGAGGAAGAGAGGGTGGTAGCATTCACGTTGCGTACGCTAAACCAAGCCCAGAGGCGCTGCAGTATGACAGAGAGGCGCTGGCGGTTGTGTGGACAGTGGCGAAATGGAGGAAGTATCTCTGGAATCAGCAGTTGTCTGCGACTTGATCATGTGGCATTGCAGACACCGCTGACGTCACCGGGTGTCGCCCAAGCTGCCATGAGGATAACAAAGTGGTCAGACTGGCTCATGGAGTACTCGTTCACAGTTTAGCGTGTGAAGGGAGGTGTACGTCCTGCAGATGGGTTGTCACGACTGCCGGAATCGGCAGAAGTGGTGGAGGACAAATACAAATGTATCGCTACAGTAAGAGACCGTCCGGCAGCAATGGATGAAGAGTTGGTGGCGGCTATAAGTGAAGATCGTGTTGCGTGATCAGGTATCGCGTCCGTGGTCTCGTAGGCCGAGCGACTGCTCGCCTGACCTTCAGCTATTCTTCCACCTCAGGGATCAACTCACTGTGCAGAGGTATGGATGTGCGCGGCGATTGCCTAATCGTTCCAGAAAGTCTGCTTCGCTCAGACTGCCCAGCCTGGCACATCAGTGGCACCAGAGCATCGTCAGATGCGAGCAGCGCCTGCAGGAGCTATATTGGTGGTCTGGCATTGATCGAGATGGTGGAGGCAAGAGCTGTGAAGTCTGCGCCACTGTGTATGGATGAGACGGCGGTACTTCGACATACTCCAATGCATTCAGTGCCTTTACCAGCGGCAGCCTGGAACAAGATAGGGCTGGACTTTATTGGACCTATGGATGCAGCCCACGCTCAGCGATATGCCGTGGTCCTGGCATCCGACTTCTCCCAAGTAGGTAGACGCTGGATTTCGCTCGGAGTCAAACTGTCACGCGTGTATTGAATTTATCGAGGTCTTGGCGTCACGCAAAGTATACCCCAGGGAATTGCTGTTCGACAACGGCACGTACAACATATACATTTTTTCTCAGAAATTACCTGCAGAGTGTGGGTGTAAGTCATATCCGGGCCCCACGCTACCAACAGGGAGCATCTGGGGCAGTAGAACGGTGCAATCGCGCCGTGAAGGCGACGTTGCAGGCAGCTGACCAACGAGGGCTTGACCGCCGGGCGTGTCGGCAGCGGCTCCTGCAACAGAGCATGAACATTCAAAACGCCGACTGGTACTGGTACCAGCACTGGGACCAGCACGGATATGGCGCAGCTGCACCACAGGAGGCAAATCTGCACAGGGTTGCACGGCATGGTGGCCAGTCTAGCTACTCCAAGAGAGACGTCCTCTCTGGCGCTGAGGCGACGCGCTGCGGACAGTCAAGGAAGCAGGAGTATACTGACACAATATGTCACAAACAGGTGCCCCACTTCCGTTTCTGAGAATGGATCCGATACAAACCGAAAAATAGTATTTCTTGAAATGCCATATCAGACTTAAAATAAAATAGACACAGCAAATTCTCCTTCTGGTGATACTTTGAAAAATCACACATCAGAAGTGACAGTTCTTTAAAATCGCGCCACCTAATAGTGGCAAGGGAGCTCCATCGGTGTTAAAATAATGGTTTTTCTTCCAGGTGTCAGATGTTGAAATGAGCACAATAGAATGTTGAAAATCTGCATGGAATTAATTTCAATGAGAAAATGTGTATGCCCTGGAAAGTATTATTTGAGCCAACAGAGTGCTGTGGCTACACCCATGTTTGTTTTGAGATACAAAACAAAAAAGCAAACATTTGCAAGGCATGTCATTTTAGTCTTGTGATTTGAGTCTTTAGTCATTTGAGTCTTATGACTAAAATGCAAGTTATGAACAAATGATTTAAACATGTATCCGATACATATACTTCCGATACTTCGTGTATACTATGCCATGACACAAAGTAGAGAGTAAAAACACAGCATAATTATTCATGCTTAGCATTACAATTGTCAAATTATCAGCTGCCAGTCAATAAAGAATGAGGGGTACTGAAGTTATTTACAAAAAAACAATGAAAATAACTACAAGTAAGTATTATTGATGTGAAAGGATACTTACCTGTGTCTAATGAAATCAGAGAATTATATATATACATACATACATACATACATGAATATAAGTATATATATATATATATATATATATATATATATATATATATATATATATATATATATATATATATATATATATATATATATTAGCCTGGTCCAAACATACATGGTGATTTTAAAAGTTTCAAGGAAGTGCGCTTCACAAGTTTATTTTTATTCCACTATATGTGCCTGTATTGTGTGCCAAATTTTGGACGATGTCATGCATATTTAAAGGTCGCGCAAAATCTCATCTTTGGTTTCTCTCTTTTGCAGATGGCCTCCTCAGCACCGAGTACGCGAAGTGGACCAGAATGGTGGTTATTATGGAGTCCCCTTGAGTTTTTCTCAACTGCACGGCTTCCAACGCGAGGTGACGTACTTCGCATGTCACAATTCTTTCACCTGAAGCAGAAATTGCTTTTCCCGGAAAGCTTCAAGAAGACCCGTGAAGCCTGCTGTGCCATCTGGACGAGGGCAGGGATCCCTACCCTGCGGTTGGATTCCTGTGTGAGGAAGTTGGAGAGTTCATGCGGGAATACCAGAACCTCAACCCGAAGTCTGCGGGTTCTTTGAATGTCGTTAACGATGCAGCAGAAGGAGCTGTTTCTCTCATCCACACCTTCAACACATCGCTGACCAAGGATGAAGAGCAGAAACAATACCTACTCTGCCTCGTGGCTAATCACCGGCGCCGCCTCCCTGCTCCGACCAAGGGGGGACTGATGAAAGAGGGTAGATGCTGAATTGTAGAGGGACAGGTTGAAGTCCCACCTCATTTAGTCATTCAAGTTGGCACGATGAAGCATTATTATTTATTAAGGTTATTTTGTTTTCATAGAAAATAGGAGCTATGCTATGCGAGAGAAGAACAAAAATTAGCATCCCTTCAGTTTCTCTTCTGTCGGAAAAAGACACCTTTTTACGCGACCCCTAAAATTAAACGATAATTCCTGAAAATTGGTCTAAATGTTATTTATGAACAGTGTAACAAAATAAAACTTGTGGAGCTAACAATTTTTCAACTTTCCTTTTTTGGACCAGGCTAATATATATATATATATATATATGTATATATATATATATATATATATATATATATATATATATATATATATTCATATATATATTCATATATATATTCATATATATATTCATATAATATTATATATTCATATATATATTCATATATATATTCATATATATATTCATATATATGTTCATATATATGTTCATATATATGTTCATATATATATTCATATATATATTCATATATATATTCATATATATATTCATATATATATTCATATATATATTCATATATATATATATATATTCATATATATATTCATATATATATTCATATATATATTCATATATATATTCATATATATATTCATATATATATTCATATATATATTCATATATATATTCATATATATATTCATATATATATTCATATATATATTCATATATATATTCATATATATATTATATATATTCATATATATATTCATATATATATTCATATATATATTCATATATATATTCATATATATATTCATATATATATTCATATATATATTCATATATATATTATATATATTCATATATATATATATAATATATATATATTCATATATATATTCATATATATATCATATATATATTCATATATATATATATCATATATATATACATAATTTATCATCTGAGATACTTATAGTGACATGCTCTAGTAGTAAAACCAACCTTGGTGACCTGGGGTCAAACTGCGACATTCAGGGCCATGTAATTTGATGTGCTGCATCCTTGATAGCCATGATGTTCCTAACATCATGAACATCAAATCTGGTATCAAGCGGTAGCCTGTGGTGAACACTCGAGTAGCATTTCAAGTCAAGACATGTAAAGTTCAAATGTCTGATTGAGTGCTTTGATGACCTCACCTTTCTTCCCTATGACTTAAATTTATAGAACATGGATGTCATTCGACGTTGCTTGTTGTACGGCATCACAAAAAAAATATACGCATATATATACATGTATGCATCTATACATCTATATATATTTATATATGCATACATGTATAATGTATGCGTATGCATACACATACACATATATATATATATATATATATATATATATATATATATATATATATATATATATATATATATATATATATATAGTGCACACAATCATATGGCTCCTGAGTCTGATACCAGTGAGTCGGATCTGAATTGATACAAATATATGTCAGTCTGTTTGAGTTGCAAGCCAAGTCATACTTTGTGGGCTCTGAGTCTGAATTGAGCCAATCAAATAATTTTGACCTGCTCTGAATCATGAGTTGAATCAGGTATCAAGATCTATGAGTCACATGTGAGTCGACTAAAAGAAATTGGGTAGAGCACAAGTCTGCATGCTACAGTAGGTAGGCACACTTCAACTTAGGCTTACTTACCTAGGTGCCTAGGTAAATTTGCAGTATAAGGCATCATTTTTTAGTTTTGGGAATTTTTATTTGGTATACCATGTTTATGAATGTGGCTAAAATGGTGGGACCAATTATTTTCTGTGCGAATGCTTACTTTTCAGTTTGCTAGCAAAATAATCCAAAAAGGCAGTGTTGAGTTAGGTAACATAGCATAAAAAGAAATGTTAAACAAATAAAACACAAATGGAACATAACCTAACTTAGAACAAACTAGCAAAACTTTGGAGAACAAGAAATAAAATTAAAAAAATTAAAATACCAAGCAAGTTATGTTCTGGTAATTCTCAACATGAAAAAAACTAACTCAGCCTTGCTTAACCCAAGCTGTTTGAAAGAAAAAAATCCTTTTTTAAAGAACCCTGGATTCTTTGACAACACATTCAACCACTAGGTCATATAGCGTCTCCAGCCTCTCACTGATTGGTTGCCTATGGATTCAGTAATGCTGCGGGTGGCAAGATTTGAACCAACAATCTTGGGATCGAAAGTCTGATACTCCACCAACCGAGCTACTGTGGCCAAAATTAGAGTTTTTTTCCATTATTTTTGGTAAACTTTCAGTTATTATTGTGCTATAAGGTGGTAGGAAGAAAAGTTTTGACACACATTTCCTCCATAAAGCAAACAAATGTGTCAGGTTTGGCTAGGTTAGGCTGGTTTACATTTTTTTAATTGGGAAGTGTTTCAATTTTTTTTAATTCACACATAAAATAAATCCTATCATCATCACATTCATAAACATGGTAATCCAAAGATAAATAAAAAAACAAGCAAAAACACCCTATAAAACAAATTCACATGTGCCCAGGTACCTAGGTGCCTAGATAGGTAGGTATCTAGGTACCCAGGTACCAGGTACCTGGGTGCCTAGATACCTACCCAGGTGCCTAGGTACATACCTGGGTGCCCAGGTATGTACCTGGGTGCCTAGGTACATACATGGGTGCCTAGGCACCTACCTGGGTGCCTATGTACATACCTGTGTGCCTAGGTATGTACCCAGTTGCCTAGGTACCTACCCAGGTGCCTATGTACCTACCTGGATGCCTAGGTAGCTACCCGGGTGCCTAGGTACCTACCTGGGTGCCTATGTACCTACCTGGGTGCCTAGGTACCTACACGGGTGCCTAGGTACCTATGTACCCTACCTGGGTGCCTAGGTACCTACCTGGGTGCCTAGGCACCTACCTGGTGCCTAGGTACCTACCTGGGTGCCTAGGCACCTACCTGTGTGCCTAGATACCCACCCATGTGCCTAGGTACCTACACCGGGTGCCTATGGACATACCATAGTGCCTAAGGATCTACTCGGGTGCCTAGGGACCTACCCGGGTGCCTAGGAACCTACCTGGGTGCCTAGGAATCTACCCGGCTACCTAGGAACATACCCGGGTGCCTAGGAACCTACCCGGATGGCTAGGAACCTACCCGGGTGCCTAGGAACCTACCCGGGTGCCTAGGAACCTACCCGGGTGCCTAGGAACCAACCCGGCTACCTAGAAACCTACCCGGGTGCCTAGGAACCTAACCAGGTGCCTAGGTACCT
Source organism: Ashinkailepas kermadecensis (assembly GCA_034440615.1). Lineage (NCBI taxonomy): Eukaryota > Metazoa > Arthropoda > Thecostraca > Neolepadidae > Ashinkailepas > Ashinkailepas kermadecensis. The sequence goes on along the minus strand of JAOTOM010002121.1, from coordinate 63,730 downwards.
ACCTTCCTAGGTACGAAGTTGGTGCGTTCTTTGATATCTGGTTTCACATTGGTACATTTACCTATATCGGTAGGTAGGTACCTAAAAAGCACAAACTGAGAACAACTGCGAGACTACACCAACCTACTCACCTGCATCTACCGAATCCGACTGGAACAACCACAAAACTGCGGATTAAGAAACGTGACAGCGAGTACCCGCGGCCGGCCGTATTTACTTATGCAAGAAAAGCCACGGCGGCCACGGCTATGAAAATACTAAGAGAGAGAGGATAACACCCACCTCTTTCACGTCCTCATTTCCGGTCACACTGTATGTATCTCCGTAGGCAAGTTTAGTAATTATACCTACTAAAGTTCCGGAAGTTTAGTAAACATTCCTACTAAACTCACTTCCCCTCTTAGTAAATATACCTACGAAACCTTTTCGAGGATGTGTTGCAAACACACCCCCCTTTTTTTTTCTGGTTTTTTTTTGGGGGTTGGGGGGGGGGGGGGGGTTTTTATATATTTTTCTTCCGGTAATCCCTAACCAAATAAGCAATAAATCCGATTGTTTCGTCATTTTTGGACATTACAGCCTTGTTCTTCCAAAAGCTGCGCAAAAATCAAATGGCTTTAACTCAAGGTTACTTGCCATTTACCTTGGCCTATGGTATTTCTGTAGAAGCCCATGAGCACAAATTGGACATGAAACACATGAACACATGAACGCGCGAGAAATAACTTGCGGTTTAAATATTCCACCCGGCGTAAAACTACCATATTGCGTCCAGTGCCATGGGGTAGCGATCATTATCAGTGCTACATGTTAGTTGCTCCGCCACCATTGAAAAACCTCCAAATACGGTGGTCTCGTGCACTTTTGCCCATCCGACACGTTCGAGTGTTGAAGTCCTCTGCACCTCAGCTTATTCAACACCTCCGGGTCCGGCGGTCCCATGCACCTCTGACCATTCGACACCTTCTAGTACGGCGGAACCGTGTATTTCTGTTCATTCGACACCTTCGAGTACGGCGGCACCGTGCACTTCTGCCCATTCGACACCGAGTACGGCGGTCTCACGCTCTTCTGCTTATTCGACACCTTCGAGTCGGGCGGTCCCGTACATTTCTGCTCATAATACACCTGAGTACGGCGGTACCGTGCCCCTTTGCCCATTCGACATCTTCGAGTCGGGCGATCCCGTGCATTTCTGCTCATGTAGACACCTTCGAGTAGGGCGGTCCCGCGCGCTTCTGCTCATTCGACACCTTCAAGTCGGGCGGTCCCGTGCATTCTGCTCATTAGACATCTTCGAGTACGGCGGTACCGTGCACCTTTGCCCATTCGACACCCTTGAGTCGGGCGGTCCAGTGCATTTCTGCTCACTGGACACCGAGTAGGGCGGTATCGTGCATTTCTGCTCAATAGACACCTTCGGGTAGGGTGGTCCCGTACGTTTATGCTCATTAGACACCTTCGAGTACGGCGGTACCGTGCACCTTTGCCCATTCGACACCCTTGATCCGGGCGGTCCAGTGCATTTCTGCTCACTAGACACCTTCGAGTACGGCGGTCCCGCGCGCTTCTGCTCATTCAACACCTTCAAGTCGGGCGGTCCCGTGCATTTCTGCTCATTAAACACCTTCGAGCACGGCGATACCATGCACCTTTGCCCATTCGACACCTTCGAGTCGGGCGGTTCCGTGCATTTCTGCTCATTAGACACCTTCGAGTAGGGCGGTACCATGCACCTTTGCCCATTTGACACCTTGGAGTACGGCGGTCCCGTACACTTCTGTTCATTAGACACCTCAGAGTATGGCGGTACCGTGCACCTTTGCCCATTAGACACCTTCGAGTCGGGCGGTCCCATGCATTTCTGATCAATAAGACACCTTCGAGTAGGGCGGTCCCGTACATTTCTGCTCATAAGACACCTTCGAGTACGGCGGTCCAGTGCACCTCTTTTTTCCTCAACAAGCGCACCTCAATTTTCCATACCACGATATGCTCCGAGATACTACGCATAATCGTTTGGTCCGGCTCTATGTCACATACGTAGTTTTGCTCTCACATGGTGGAATCGACGGAGACAAATTATAGCCTGGCAAAACTAATTTTGTATGTGTACCTTGCAAAGACGATTCTAAGCAACGCAACTGTACTCAATGCATTGGTCTTCCTGCAAGGATTTGACGGTATATCGAACTTGAACGAGAACACAATCGTATCGCTTTTTATAGAACGGAACGGTAAATCGGCATGTCTTAACAATTTTAGATCGGGACGGATTGTAACATATGCTATTTTTCCTTTGCACTGCAGATCAGACCATGGGTACCTAAACAGGCAAAAACACCTTTGGAGAATAACCAACAAAGTAATTCCTTGCACAATCACCCAAACCAATATCATCGCAACTATCAATAGCACCTACTCAATGCTCGGTAAATGTAAAATCCCGCTGGGACGTCTCACATGTCGCGCCGTCAGCGTCATTAGGAAGGTGTGGTTGAACGACGCGCGCCAATTGCACAACATCTGAACAAGCAGAGCTTCAAAACACAACATGAAAGATTCGTGAAGCACACATGGAACCTGCAGACATAGTTATGTCGCGATCACGAGCAAACCAATATGAAAGGAAGGCAGTGTTTGAAATACGCCGTACCATATTCGCAGTCCAGTCCCATTCATCTGCCGCCCACCGAGGTCGGCGCACTGCTAACGCCAAGCCTCGCCGACTCGGTGACAGGTCGGATTACGGTTCCAGCACTGACAGCCGGAACCGAGCAAGTGTAACAAAGTTGGTTTTGGGGCATCTAAATCCCAGCCATTCAGCCCCCTACCCCCCACCGTTCCTGGCGCGACAAGTTTCCAGGCACATACCTGTCGCCCGCCTATCTAGACGCTGACGAGTGAAGTCACCGCTCCAGTCGAGAGCCGGTCAGTGGGCATTGCCCTGACCCCCTCCCTCCTTCCGGCTGACACCCCGCCGCCCCGGCCGCCAGAGCTGTGACCTCGAAACCGTGCAGCCGACCGCTGTACCTACCCCTCCCCTCTCCGGCAGTCATCCCGGCCGCCGCACCTGTGACCTCTACCATGCAGCCGAGCCTTGCACCACCCCCTCCCCTTTCCGGACGACACCCCGCCGCCACTGTCACCCCAATGCCCTGAGCGGCCGCCGCCGTCCTCAGATGGTGAATGCCAGTGGGTGATGTGATTGTCAGTGGGCGATGTAGGACAAGTTATTATATTATGGGAACCCTATGGACAGGCGTGTCCATGATGTCTATGCCAGCTGTCATGCGGTGATGTGACCGAGTGTCGTTAGATTGTCAAGCGCTGTGTCGCTAGACCAGAGGCTGCAGTACCGAGCCTCTGCCAGTCAGCCGATCGTTGTGGTTCACCAGCGTCAGGTGAAATGCTGACAGCTCACTGTGCGACGCCAGGCCGACGCGGGCCTGGATGAAAGTGCACTCTCAGCACCGTTTCCCACGGAGGGACCGTTGTGCTGAGATCAGAGTCTGTCTCTGATATCTCAGAGCGATGTCGCGCCCGTCTGCAGTACAGTGCACGGGGTTCAGAGAGAGCCATTGTGCTCTGTAGACGCCAGTTCAGAGCGAGCTTTGTTCTCCAGCAGGGATGAGTAACCCCACTGGCCATGCGGCGCAGTAGTGATGTCGACTAAGTCACGTGACCAGTGACGTGTCGTTGTCTGCGAGTATCTAGCGACGGTACCCCGAGGCAGGGGGGCTCTCTTGGAGGAACGGTCGTCATGGGCGGTCGCCCCTCAGGCGGCTCGCCGCCGCCTGGCCAGCCCTGGCCCCACACCGAGGTACGTCGGACTCTGCCTAAGAGTCACTACGTCTGTCGAGATGTAATTCTCTGATAGAAGCTGTTCACCTGTCTGTCAAAGTGAAGCTATATTATTCACGTCTATATCACGCTGCGCCACTAATGTCTGATATTCGTTGCATTTGTCTGTTGACTAATTCGCCCAATATAGAAGTGCTGACTTTGGAGGTGCGTGTCAAGAGGTGTGAAGATCAGAGCACGGAGATGAAGGATTCGAACCATTGAATTTATAACCGGGGTTTTAAATATCGCAAACGCTGAGGTACCCTAGACTATCAACGTGTCAGAAGATTTTCCCCCTTAGGGATGGGCCTGAAACCTTTACTACACAAGGGTGACATGTTCCAGACAGTGGCACCACGCAAAAACCGCCACTACTTTGTGGGCACGAGCCCTGTTGTCCTCCATTACGTTCACTATCCTTGATAACATCTACTATATCCTCATTGTGACACCGCGTCATTGAGCGCAAAGTTCACCGACCTCATGCCTATCGCCCAGTGATAAATTATTCGTGAAATAGGGTGGAATATACCACTTTCTGAACACTCAATCGACATCCTTGTCCAAGAAGTATCGACAGCCTGATCCTTGATGCGTGCTTATGAAGTCCTCGTGTTTCCTTTCCAACAGTATCTCGTTTATATCATGTTCCTGCTCTCGATAAGGAATGGTGATACACGAACATTTCGCAAAGCAATTTCAGTTTAAGGGATGGCCTATAATGTGACATGGCATACAATACTAGTTAATAGCATAGGTATTATTCTCTTGATCCCAAATATAGTTTTTCCTAAATTATGAACCTGAAAACAAATCATAAAGGTACAGTTATAAGTACCTAAACCATTGGTTAAAATTTGAGTCTGAAAGACGTCAAAAACATTTTAAATTACACTAAATCCATGTCAAATTTCGACATCCTACTGTGCTCGTATCGACACCTCACACCTAACGAAAAACCAATATTTTAACCCTGCTCCTCTCTTCAGGATACAATCTGGAAAGTTTAGGACTTAAGGACAGCGGTATTGTACATGCATGCGTTACAGCTTCAGGCAGCTTTGCTGACTATGTAAAAATATCGGGTGAAAAAGTTTGCAACAAGAAATTTATGTACCTTTCCCAGTAAAATTCGACATCCTTGCATTATTTTTTACATCTTGCTATTTGGTTTTTGACATCGCCCACCTAATGAAAAATGAATATTTTAACACTGTGTTACCACCATCACAGTGACACCATCTTCGTCTGCCTTTATCTATTGGTACTTGGTAAATGTTGGCATCTGTTTCCATCCCCTTATCTGTCGCTATGTTGGGGATGCAGTTGCCTCTCAAAGTTTTTGAGTGTTAGAAATAACAATGAAGCATTACAGTTATACCTTGTATGGAAATAATGGATCTAAAATTTCCCATTGGGTCCCAACATTTTTAATATATTCCTGCTACTGGTTCTGGTTCATGTGCCTGTGCACTGTATTCAGTGTGTATTTAGTGTCAGGTGGTTAGAACTGCCATCCAATTTTCAGGTGAGACTCACTGGCAAAGGTCTTGTGGGAAGATCAGCAATTGCCTAAATGTTTCCAGACTGTACACATTCCATGTGCTGCAGGCGTTTCGGCGAGAGCTCAATCTCGCTGGAATGACCAAGGCTAAGAGGGATTGGATTCTGCAGACTCTACAGCAGTATGTATGTGCCAGATCAGAGGCTGAGTACCAATGTATCCTTCAAGACATTGGACACATTCTCATAGAATATTACCTTAGGGACCATGGGGATGACAGCATGGATCAATGGGTGCCAGGGCTCCACAAGGACATGTCTGGTGTCTGCAACAATCATCTCTAGTCACTCCATGGCAAGCTTAAGTCGGTGTGGGACCGACACTCTCCCAAAGTTTGTGGACACTCTCCCAAAGTTTGTGTCTGCTTGTCTGTTTGTGTAATGGACTATCCGCGCTGGCAGGAACGCTGAGATACACTGCGATCAGCAAGTGCCCAACGACTTCTTGTCACGGCGAGCTAGGCTACTACGAGCGTCTGTCACGCCGTTTGCTTTTTTGCTTATCAAGGAAGAGTTGGAGCTTGCTGGTTCAGCTTCCTTGGGTGTTGCCACAGATGGACGCTAGACTGCATGTGACGGTTGTGGGCACGTGGGTGTCAGTTCAGCGAAATGCAGGTACATATTTTATCGGCAGTACTGCATGCCTTGTCGGCACGTATTCACAGTTCGGTGGCAACTGAGCATGCCAATGTTTTGGCAGGATCTCATTGGCGACAAGCGGCTCCTGTCTTATGCAGCTGACCATTTGCCAAATCAGACTGTGCTGTGTATTGCTCCAACTGCATGTGTATCGTCATGTCGCCTCTCAAAGGCTGCCCCTCCTGATTCTCTGAGGGAACCTGGAGACATGCAGTTAACGCCTATTGTCTCCCAAAATCCCCATTTAGACCCGGCCTTGATTGGAATGCTGATGTGTGATTACGAATATCGATTACAATTTCGTGACGTGTGTGGGATTTCGCCGTGATGTGTGTAAGACTGCGTGGCAATGTGTTTACTTGGAAAACATCAGAAGGGCCAATGCCAATTGCCCAACATGTTCGAAAACTGGCGAATAAAAAAACCACAAGGGGATGCTGCGTAGCCTCCGCTGACGGTGGTCAATGGCTCATGTGTCGGGACTGCAAAGTATTCGTACCATACAAACTATCCGCTTTTGGCTTATCAGCACTGTTTCGTCTCTCTCTCTCATAACTCGCGAACATGTGCATGTCGTGAATCATTGAATACTGGATTCAGTGGCGAACCAAGGAGCGCGCAGGTGCAAATCCCGAAATTTTGCTCATGGGCGCAAAATGACATGGCAATCGACGCGCCCCTAAACTCCAATTCATCATCATCATCGAAGTTTCACTCACCTTTTCATGGGATCCCCCATTAAAATCCGCCTCGGCCATTCACATGTCGCCAAATATGGGAGCTGGTAAGTCGCATGGGGAATTGACACCGTTCCATCAGCCCACCGAGGTAATCGGGCAATGATGAGGACCCAGGGTCTGATACTGCACCTTAGCCGCATGGGGAATTGACACCGTTCCATCAGCCCACCCAGGTAATCGGTGGGCAATGATAAGGACCCAGGGGCTGATACTGCACCTCAGCCGCATGGGGAATTGACACCGTTCCATCAGCCCACCCAGGTAATTGGTGGGTAATGATGAGGACCCAGGGGCTGATACTGCACCTTAGTCGCATGGGGAATTGACACCGTTCCATCAGCCCACCCAGGTAATTGGTGGGTAATGATGAGGACCCAGGGGCTGATACTGCACCTCAGCCGCATGGGGAATTGACATCGTTCCATCAGCCCACCCAGGTAATTGGTGGGTAATGATGAGGACCCAGGGGCTGATACTGCACCTTAGCCGCATGGGGAATTGACATCGTTCCATCAGCCCACCCAGGTAATTGGTGGGTAATGATGAGGACCCAGGGTCTGATACTGCACCTTAGCCGCATGCACTGTAGGCCATGCTATGGCCCCAAGACCCCATGCAAATTCAACGCGCGGCATCGCTGGCGTCCCAGGGCAGTAGGCTCCCACAGCTCTTAACAGGGATGAATCTGGAGGCCCTATTGCGTCGGCAGGAGACCCTAAAACCTGGTGATAGCAAAGCCACGGCAAGCGTGTTCGGAGGAAATGTGAATGTGGCAAAAGGCCTCAACTAGCGGCCACAGACCCCGGCAGCCCGCGGGAAAGCGCCGAAACTGGCAGTCGCAACAGTTGGGCTGGAGACCCCACAGGCATGTCGATGGGAGGCTGGCAGGCATTTGACAAGTAGGAGGCCCTGTTCCCAATTACAACGACAGAGCTCTTGCAACCCAAAGATAGGCCCCGAATCAGAAGGGTTCGGTCATGGGGGTCTATAGAATCCCACAGAAAGGCTGTCCGAAAAGGCCGCAGAATCTAGGCCGAGTATTCCTAAATTTCCTACGGCAGGTTTCAATTGGCAAGACATTTCACTAATAGTACAACCAAGAGCCCATGGCAAATGGAGGGAAATTGGTCCCTTTAGGCTAGAGCGTACCCAGGATTCCGAAATGTAGTCAAGATACCTCAGGGAAAGGATCCAAAGGCGCAACAAAAGCTGCACGGTCTTTCAGCCTAAAACGCCTCTTTCACATAACTAAATTAGCTCCTTTGAGACAATAGTTGGCATCCCTTCAGTATGCTCCATTTCCTCCCCCTCAACGAATATCCCGCTGAAGACGTTCCTCCGAGGAAATGTGCTCCCTCCCCCGACGAGAATTCCTCGATCCGCCCTTGATTGTAACGCTGCAGGTTCTACCTATATGCGAGGTTAGGTAGGTCTTTCACTCCATCTCCACACCATCCCTAGCGCGACGTATCCATCCCGACACCGCCATCGCCGGTCAAATTTCCAGACGCTACTCAGTTCCACTATGCGTCCTCATACTGCCAATTCGATCTCCCTGACACCATGTTGTTTTGCATACTTTTGAGGGGGCAAGTCCCCCATGTTGGTTTTCCCCCAGTAATGCAAACCTTTAACATGGGGCCATATGGAGCTTGCCCCCCCCCCCCCCCCCAATCCATTTGGCCTGTCCATTGCTTTCATGCATTGTGCCCTCCTCCCAGTAACCTTCAGAAATCGAAGCCCGTGGATGGTATTGCCCAGCTTTATGCTAATAACACCACCATACCCGTCCTATCGTTCCTGTGACATGGTCGGTACCATCCTCCTGACACCACCGGTTTCACTGTGCGTCTGCGTGACACCGCCGCCCCATACCACATGATGAGTCCAGTCCTGGGTTTCTGATTACTTCGCCGGTCCCGTTCTGAGTCGAAATCCTCAACCGCCATGCGTTACTCCACATATGCTGTACGGGCCAACCTGGCGTGGCGATGCTCGTGGGGACGCATTCCAAAACACCGCGAACTCTTGGCAAAATTATCGGTTGAAGGGGTATATATGAAGGTAATTTGGAGGGCAATGGGGGACCTATTCACTAGCGGATCGAAAGGAGGGATAACTAGGTCTTGCCCCCCCTTTAGGAGGAAAATTTTGGTCGAAATTGCGCACTAAAATGTAATTTTGTCGAAATATAAGAACATTTGTTGACATACATATTGGTTCAGAGACCCAATGACTTTAGCTGTTCAGATCTGATGACTTATATTTGGAAATGGGAGAAACATTTTTAATTCCCCCACGCCCAGCTGTTGGATCCCTCCCTGAATCCATTTCATGTGATCCCATGCAAAACGCTCAAATTATTTGGGGGGGGGGGAATTTCAGGGTACTCAATACCACCCCAACCGTATGCAAAGTCGCACGCCTGCCGGTGCACATCACGACAATCTGAGTTGATTTACACAGGCAGCGCCACCAGCTTAAATCTACCGCGAGTGGTTTTACACCAAACGGTACTTGAATGCAAATCACGGTGCGTCGTCATTTACCCAGCATAGCATCTCTGCGTAAATCACGATAGATCTGAGTTGATATACACAGGCAGCGCTCCCTGCTTAAATCGACTGGTGAGTGGATTTACACCAAACAGCAAGTCAGTGTAAATCACGACGGATCGTCATTTACACAGAAGAGCATCTCTGTGTAAATCACGACAGATCTGAGTGGATATATACAGCCGACGGTCCCTGTGTAAATCGACTCATGAGTGGCTTTACACAGAGAAGCAGGCATGTGTAAATCGACTCATGAGTCGATATACACGCGTCCATTGAACAATGTTATAATGTAGTCCCTCTCTATGATATTTCCTGTTCAACACATCCTCGAGAAGGTTTCGTAGGTATATTTACTAAAAGGGAAGTGAGTTTAGTAGGAATATTTACTAAACTTCCGGAAGTTTAGTAGGTATTTTTTTACTAAAGTTGCCTATGGAGATATTTACAATGCGACCGGAAATGAGGACGTGAAAGAGGTGGATTTTTTATGTTGGTATTTGGATACCCGTGACTTTTCTCGCGTAAGTAACAGTGGCGGGTCGCGGCCACTCGCTGTTTTATTTTTGAACACGCAATCTTGTAGTTATACCAGTCGGGGTCGGGGTGAGGGCAGGTGGGTACGCTGGTGTAGTTGTCGCCGTTCTCAGTTTGCGCTTTAGATACTTATATAGGTAAGACATGTACGAATGTGAAACCAGATATCAAAGAACGCACTAACATCGTACCTAGGTAGGTAAATAGGTATATGTACATGTACATGTACATATGTATATATATATATATATATATATATATATATATATATATATATATATATATATATATATATATATATATATATATATATATATACACTGGCGGATCCAGGGAGGGGTCATTCCGGCTATGCCACCCCACCCCCCAAGCGCTTAAAGGGGGGGAGCAAATGTCCTTCCCCAGAAACCAACAGAAGTCAACTAAATTAAAATGAAGTAACCTTTGCCGAGGTTAAAAAATAGCGTCTGGATGAAAGAATCTCCAATGTTAAAGGATTTTTTTGTCAAAAATAATTGTTCGGAAGCCATTATGGTAGCATAGTAGATTCTGACACACATCGGGGCTTCCATGCTACTCAAGTTCTGCTTACAGCAAGAGCTGACCAAATCTGATCTGCAAGTGTGTACACGTGCACGTGTACACGTGCACGAACGTTGGTACAAGACGTTGAACGTGAACGTGAATGTTTTTGTAAACAAGAACAAAAATCCGGTAACATGGAAACGGTGGAATTAGGCTGTGGCCCCTACACAGGAAATTGTGTTATCAATTATTATTTTATTTTTTTTTTTTTTATTATTTTAAATGGGCCCCTTTGCCAAATAGTGGTCGAAATCCGGTGCTTTTAACCAAAAATAGTGGGAGAATGGGCACCCTGCAAATCCGTTCGACCCCTCCCCTGATGCAATTCCTAGGTACGCCACTGGGGGAGGGGGAGGAGAGGGGCTGACGCCTAAAACCGAAAGTTGGCCCCGCCCCAAACCGGTGGGCTAGATCCGCCAGTGTGTATATATATATATATATATATATATATATATATATATATATATATATATATACAAGTAAGTAGGTAGACATATACACAGCAAGCAACAATGCGATTGGCCATCGATGGCACAACTCGGGCTGCAACGAGGGCCAGACGCGGGCAGCCCACGCAGATCCTGCGCTGAAAATCACATCTGAAATATGGTGGCCCCGTCATACATCGATGGCAGTCCACAATGAACCCGCAAATGGGTTGGACGTGGGCAATCCGTATGGTCCCATTTGGGCGGTGCACGCAGATTCTGTGCCGAAAGCCATATGGGAAGTAAGGTGGTTGATTGATTGGTGGATTGATTATTTGGGTTTAATGGCGCGCTGACTACAAAGCCATTTAGGGCCCATTGGGAAAGTAAGGTGGCTACGCGAAGACGGACCACCGGCAAGCTAATTAAAATTTCGTTAAGGCAAGTCACTTAACGAAATTTTGATATTCATCTCATATCACTGATGGAAATTTTCTGACACATTTGTACAAACACATTTGGTGCAGCACAACATTTGAAAGCTCTCTCAAATCAAACGTGGGAGTGAAGCAAAGCCAAAACATATACTACATTAATTATGGATACCTGGATTTCTTTCCCCGAGCTTCTTGTCCGGGCCCTGGGAGGATCATGGATCCCAGAAGCAAACTTCAGTGAAAACGGAAAAGCACCAGTGGCCTCGGCCAACCTACTACAAATAAATGCAAATTTCCTAAGTTCATGTCCATAGACTCTTCAGAACATATACTATGTGCTCTAAAGACAAACGCCAAAAATACTTACGTGCTTCGCGGCTTGTTGCTGTCTCCGGCAACATTCAACCGTTTAATCAGGCAGTTCGTTTTCTTGGTTATGTCGCGGTTTCTTAATAGAGCCCAGAAACGTTTTAATGTAAAAGTTTACCATGTGGGTTGGGAACGGATTACACTTGAAAAACTTTTGAGAGGCGGGAGGGATTGATACATGAAAAGGATCGTGCTTCATCTTGCATCCGTGTGTTTTCAGTCACTGTGTGAATGATGTGTAACTCTGTGTTTTTCAAGGAATCAAGGAACATTTAGGGGTCCCGAAAGTACGTCAAAGTTTCTCATATGTAACAAACTGGCACCTCGTTCGAAAATCTGCGCCGACATTTCACAACACTGTTTTGCACTACAAATTAGTGTATTTTTGGAACATTTGAGACGTCGGATGGCTAAATAATCGAGAGAGCTACACTTTATGACATAATTCATGCAACTCGCAAGTTGGCTGCCTTGATCGCCAAGTACGAGACCATCATGAGGTCCAAAAGCGCAAGTCGGATGAGGATCTTGTGTCCGCCGCCCTGCTCCAGGGAGAGTTGTCGAAGCTATTTAACATCTGCCATGACCATGCGTTGAAAATGATCACGATTGACAATGACCGTGTGTTCCTCGTCGACCAACGGGGAGAGCAAAAGATGGTGACACTCCCCTCCAATAATATACGTATCTAATTTACTTGTCACCAGTGGCGTCGCCACGAAATTCTTCCAGGAGGGGGGGGGGGGGCAAGGTCGAAAGGAGGCCTCCTGCTCCCAGAAAGGGGGCCTCCATTGTGTTAGGGTCTCATATTGTTTTTAGGCTCTTACTATGGTTCGATAATAGGGAACATGATTTCATATTGGTCTTTTGTTTGTTCTTGGAATGGTGCATCATTTACTCAAAACGCAATAGCACTATCATTTTCGCTGAAAACTGGGCCATACCAGGTTATAAATAAGTAATATTTGGATAAATACCTAAGTGCCAAAACAAACCAACGTCTCAATGCTTTCTTTACCAGAAGAATCTTCCCGCTGGCCTCTAGATTGCAGCGAGCTGGCGGGGCTGGTGCTAAGCATATCTTACAGATATCTGCCATTGATCAACCCACTTTTTTAAGTCCTCCAAGTCTAACTGAATATAGCTAGATTCATCACTACTGTTATTTATTCCCATCAGCTTGATGTCATAAGCAAAGCTTGAACGATCATTTCTCAGTCCTAGGACGACAATTTCGCAAAGGTGACAACGAGAAGTGGATTGCATTGGTTTCCTGAGCGCCATCTTAGGAATTTGTTTATTTTTAAAACATTTGGTGCTGGCTGCAAGACAGCTGTCACACGAGCTAAAATATATCCTCAGCGAATAAATTCACGGCAAGAACAAGCATTGAACAGCAGTGCATAAATGACAATGCAACAATGCAACAATGTCAGTGCATACATAATACAAAACCTTCAAATTCCACGCCGTCACGCCCATGGTTTCCGCTGTGCTGTACCGTTTTGTAAATGACGTTGAGAAGGTATGGAAGCTGGGAAGCTCTAATCATGCAGGCTGTAATAACAGAAAAGAAGTTTGTTGGAAGAATATACATTAAAAAACATCATTCATCCCATTTTATGTGGGGCATGGATGAGGATGGGGCATGGATCTAAAAGCGCAAGTCGGATGTGGATCTTGAGTCCGCCGCCCTGCTCGAGGGAGAGTTGTCGAAGCTATTCAACATCTCCCATGACGATACGTTGAAAATGATCACGATTGACAATGACCATGTGTTCCTCGTCGACCAACGGGGAGAGCAAAATATGGTGACACTCCCATAATGCACTTATCTAATTTACTGTAATTTTTTGCTCAGGTAGCTTACATATTGATGTAGTGTTCTTCGATGTTCCAGCCTCCCTTCTGTATTAATTCCGGAGTTATTCAGGAAAACCATGGGATAACAAATGTCACCTCCCCCGCCTGGGATTCCAATGTTCGTACTAACGTTTGTCGTCTGTTTATACGAGCTAGGCTTCCCAGAGTCCCACAGTCTCGCGTGCTGATTAGTGGGATGCTTTTGGTTACTTCCAAAAAGATGTGGAGGGTAATGTGCTCGACAGCGAAAACGGACGGCTGTAAATACCAGCAAAAGCCACACTTTCGCGTTTATGTGCAAGTGTAATATGACTGCCGAAACCGGGCGAGGGGCTTAATATTCGTGCGAAGATGTTAGATCATCGTCGCTAATTCCTGGGTTGGGATGGCTTCAGTGATTTTCGGACCATTGTGCTACATTTACCTTTGACAGCAGCATGTGATCTCCGTACCTGTTCTTCACAGGCTATATGCTGCCGCTGCTCGTGACGGTCTCCATTACATCACCTGATGTTGGTGATCGGGCTGCCATGCCGAGGATGGACGACGGCCGCGTGCTGACGTCGGCGCTGACGGCCTGTGCTGTAGGTCAGACGCTAATCAGGAAGACTTCGTCTGCTTTATGTTGCTGATGTACTGCGATTTAAGAAAATATATAACTGGTATTTTGTGCTATGTAGAACACGTTTTTCAGAGTCTAAACGGTCTGAACGGTCTAAATGGTCTGAACACTGTGTGGGAGAGGTTTTCACTACATTACTCTCTTCCCGCGCTGCCCACCCCGTATGTCCCCGGGTTAGTCTCTGATTGACCGTATAGTAAATATGGTATAGGTCTCAGGTTTGGTAATTTAACATGGTTCCTTATGGGCCCATCCAGCTGATGCTGCCAGTTCCAGTACCGTCACATGTCACCAAATGCTGCCATGCTTGAACAGTAGGGGCCGGGCCAATCTCATCAGCTTCGTGTTCGCCGGTACCCCTACCCTCTCCTGGGTGCGCGCCTGGAACGTCTTTTTACTCAAAATGAAGGGTAAGTGATTCGGAAAATGTTCCTTGATAATATCAGCGTTCGTTCCTATACAATTTTTTTACGATGCAGGAGCTTTTCAGTGTTGTTCTCAAGATATCCATCAGCTCCAATGGTCTTCAAATCAGCTTTCGATGTCGCATTTCGGTATTATACATGTGCTGTATGAGTATGGTGTGCACGTGTCCAACTATGTACAGTTTGGATGCAATCATGAACACCTTGCAACCATAGGATGTGCCATTCGTGTGATTTTGGCGTAAGGTATGCTTGCTATACACTTTTTTGTATAAAGTTACTTAGATTTTGCTTCATGTTCAGGATCACGTATGTACATTGTCCCCTGATCTTAGGACGTATAGTGGGCGTGGTCGGATTGACTACACCTTGGATCAGGTAATAACAGGTCAAACGTTCAAGCTCATCACAGATCGCTTCACCGGAGCCATGAGTCTCACGTCAGGTGACGCCGCCTGGCTGCATACTATGGCCGGGCCGAATCGCCGCGGCGTCGATTTGTTGTCGGCTGCCACGCGTGTTGAGCGCCTGGCACTTGGGAATGTTTTTAAACATTTATTTATTAACAAAGCACGTTTGCCAACCACGCTGCAAGGTTCGTATTTCATCGCATGGTGGATGAAATGCCTCCGGGGAGGGGCGGCGTGCTGCCTACATCGGGCACCCAACGCAGGCTTGTGTTTGATGTAATTTCGATCCTAGATGGAGTTTCTGGCAATAATGGCCGATTTCTTTTCACTCCGTATTGATTGGAAGATTACACTGGCGGGCTGGGATCGTTGTCCACTCGCTTGAATTTATTTAAGGTTAAATTATTCTTAGTTCAACTTAAAAGCGAAAGCTTTCAATACTTTTGGTCTTATGCTTGAATTCAATCAAATCAAGCACTAAAAATTCGTTCCTTAAAAATACAAACTTTACTAACTTTTCATCCCTACCCCACCAATACTTTGCAGTTCCAGATCTATTAAAACGTCATGCAACGTTGGTGTCCAAGCTTCAACTACGCACAATGACACCACAAATATTGCGGAAGTTTTGTTTCACCTCACTGGCAGTGGCCAGAGTCAGGCCAGGGCAGTGGACATCTCATGACGAGATCATCAGATCAGAAGTTAAGTGGTCCCGGGTACGGATCCCACCGGCGGACTAGCTTCTTCTTTCTCCGGGCTCAATGCGGGCAACCCGCATGGTTCCTAGCCGTTCGGTGGACATTTCGCTAATGGGCAGATGGGCGGTCTCGATGCGGTCTACCAGCATGGGAGCCGTAGTCTAGCCCAGGTGGGGCTTCCATTAGCTCCGCACGGTGCTACTTGCTGTTGTACCGGCCTGCGTGCACGCATGGTGAAGGTGGCCACTGTAGTCGGCAACCGCTAATTCTGCAATTTCATTTCAACAGTGTCACGCGGGCATAGGTGTTCGACATTGTGAAGTTTGGCTGTAAGTGTACGCCGGCCGAAACCGCGTCCACCTATCTCTAAAAGTCTCCATGACACTATCCATTGCTGCTGAGGTGTGCACGGGGGACGATCTACGGGGAACATTCATAACATCCAGAGTTCATTCGGTGCCAAAGTTCATAACATCCAAAGCTCACAACGTCCAAGGATCATAACGTCCAAAATGTGAAATATAGTCCAAGATGTCTCAGATAGGGTGCGTTCATAACGTCCAGAGTTCATAAAGTCCAAGGATCACAACGACCAGAACTGGGTTCAGAGGGAGTGTTCATAATTTCCAGAGTTCATAACGTCCAAAAATAGTCCCTCAGTTGTCCGCTAGAGGAGCCAACGAAGCCCTGCCGATGAAATCGTGCGGCTGTGCCTCCGTTTGCTGTCAACAGGTGGCAGTGGCACATTATCGTTCCGTCCACCCCTTCCCCTGCTGAAGCCTGCCTTCTCCATTGCACACCCCGGTGCGTCCGATTTGGCATGTATGTTATCTATCGCTGATAACTCACACCCCACTGATAAGCGCACCGGGGAAGCATCTCTAGTCGCCGGCCGGCTGGCCGCAAAAAGGCCGCGGACTGGCCGACCGGCCGACCGGCCGGGTCCATGCAGATGACCAGCCGCGTAGCCATTGCTACCAATTTGATATGATGAGCAAATTTGAGCAGCCTATTCCTCAACCTAACCTCAAAATTGTTCACGAAGATTATAAATAGAAGAGTATCTAGAACGGAGCCTTGTGGCACCCCAATCATAATTATTCCATTCAGATTGATATCCATTGCATACTACCTTTTGTTTCCTTCCCCTTAGCAATGTTTCAATCCAGTCAATAACTCTTCCATATGCCCCGTGCTACCGATGAATGAAGTAGGAGACTCTGTTTGGAAACCTGCATGTATAGTTATATGGGGTTGAAAAGCGATGAAAACCATGATGACAAATGTTTTGACTACTAGGAACTGCATAATTAGATAAACACGGAAATATATTAATATATTTCAATGGCCGATCCGCTAGATGCCGATTGGCTATGTATTTCATGAAGTCATGTCTGCGTTCCGACTGTGACGGCTAGCCATAGCCGGAAATAACGAGTGGTTTAGGCACGAAACGCGGATATTTATGGCATTATATTGAGAACGACTATGTGAGATGATTGCCTGAGTGGCTGTTGGTGAATCCATTGGTGGATATATTGGACTGATAACTATGGTGGATTCCTGACTTCGAACCAACCGCAATGACACATAACTGTAAACCGGGGGCGGAGGTCTCGGGATCTGCATGTCAATATCACTGCCAGAGGAATCGAGGATCGGCGGGGAAGGCAGATGGATCACGACGGAACGTTCTTATCACAACCAACCTGAATTGAAATCGCAACAGGAACGAAGAGAGAACTAGTGTTTTACACCAGTATGTCACAATACGCCCATGTGAAATCCAATCTAGCTCTTCTTAAATGTGCTCTTCAAACCAAACCGAATTAAATTGGCCAAGACCGCCATATGGAATGGGCAATTCCACGACAAATCGACAATTGAAAGCGCTAAAATACCACTCAATATTATATATTTTGATGAAAATATTTGTGTGGGGTTATCTGATGCGCCTAATCCAGCTGTGCCATTTTTAGTAAGATCAGTTCAACGGTCAAGGAGTCACAGCCTCGTGTATTTTCGAGATGTCACGTAACAAAGGTGTCTTTTCAGGTCTATAATTCAATGAAGAACAATCTGTATTGTGCAAAAGTATATTTCGGTGAACTCACAATGACCCACTGTATCTTTCGGCTATTTCAAAATTATCGTTTACGTGATATTTGCAATCGTGACGTCGTGACCTTAGGTCACGTGACCTATTTTACCTTCCGGGACAGTCACAATGCGATTTAAAGAAGTGTAGAAATGAAGTTCGATAGAATCTTTCCAAGCAAAAAAGCAAAAAATAGGGTTTTGCTCTTAAAAGTCTACATATCCGTTCAAAATTAGGCATGCATGATTGTTTTCGCTGAAATCTATCGTGACCTATATGAATATGTATTTGGAACGGTATATTGCTGAAATACAAGGCTTTTGGCGTTCGAGACACGTCATGGGATGATAATGCTAGTCATTTCATTTGAATGTTGTGCTGCACAAGTGCTCTAACTCGTGAGTTCAAGGGTAAAAAAATGTCAGGAATGTCTCTAAATTGTGGTAGTAGGTGATTTATGAGTTATACCTTACCATGAATTACAAGGAGAGAGAAGCATCCACAATATAGCAATCACATTCCGATAACCGAGAAATCATTTGCACAACCATTTATTACATCGCGAAAATAAAAATATACGAAAGTAGTGAAATATCAGGAAGTGCACAAACAAGGGGTGACACCATGTTTGCGTGCCCAGTGCATCGGGGGCACAGCCAAAGCGTTCCGCGGCTCAAGAGAGCCTCAAGCGCTCGCTAACAACCAGATACTGACGGCGGAGGGCATGTTTGAGTACGTGTCGCACAAGCTAGCCAGCTGCATCAAATTCATATTTGTATCAAAGAAGGAGGCAATGGACATCACGACCCACATCACCAAGCGCTTCCCGAAAGCCATCACGGTGAAAGGAACACAGGGGTACCACAAGTTCGCACCATTGACCCACATCACCGTAATAGTTCATGAACTGCCTAGCGATGCTGTTAATGGAAGTTGAGTGAAGTGAGACGTTTTGGTGTGCGCGCTGATACAGATTGTGTTGATTAATATTATCGCAGTGACAGATCGTCAGTTTGAACTGGGATTCTGACAAGGTATGGGAAGATCTGCACATGTGTAGGTCATTGCATTGCATTGCATTATAATGCTGTACTGTAACAAATTATTGTATTGCATTGCATTGCATTGTGTAATTCTGTTACTTTATTTTACTACACCGATGTAGACGGCTCATGATCCAATGCGATTCATTTTAGGCTCAGCATGTGTCAATGGATGCGTCTGCGCCAAATTTGTTCTCAAACAGTTCAAGATGAATGGGACTCATCGTGATGGGATACCCACGTGGCACGTGATGGGATACGTGCCGCGAACATGAAAAGGCTTGTATTTCAGTAATTTACTGTTCTAAAACAACATTAATACAGGCCACGATAAACTAGCGCAAAAACAACCATGCATGCCTAATTTTGAACAGATATGTATATTTGTAGGGGCAAAATCCTATTTTAATTTATTTTTGCTTCGAAAGATAATATATCTGACTACATTTATCCGCTTTTTTAAATCGCATTGTGACTGTCCCGATAGCTAAAGTAGGTCACGTTACGTTAGGTCACGATATCACCTTATTTTACTACAGAAATGAAAATTACAGTAAACGAAAATTTCGAAAGTGCCAAAAGATGCAGTGGATTATTGTGAGTTCAACGATATGTACTTGTGCGCAATTCGGATTGTTCTTCATTGTATTAAGGACCTCACAAGACACCCTTGTTCGGTGACATCTCAGAAATGCCTGAGGCTATAACTCCTTGCCGTTGACCGGTCAAGGAGTTATAGCTGGATTCGACGCATCGGATAACCCCACACAAATATGTTAATCCAAATATATAATATTGGGTGTTGTCGATTTGTCGTGGAATGTCGTCGATTTGTCGTTTTGTCGTGGACCTAAAGAGAAAATGCAGACAATCTGATGTCCACTGCATATGACTGCAGATCCGGGGCAGGTTGTGATGGTTCAGACCCCCTGGTTGGTGACTGCTAATGCTAATTTCTCATTTACATTTTTTTTTCTTCTCCTAAATCTTTAGCTGAGGCAAAGTGCCATCTGCTAGAGATTGCTACGTTAAAGAAGGAGTTACGTTAATCCGGCTTATGTGACATCCGGTTATATCAACTAGTCAAGAAAGGAGAGACGCCGTCAAACAAGAAATATGGCGTAGAGACGATACACGCATGTCATACAGGTACATATACATACATACAGACACTCATGACAATGGAAGGACATTTGAAGGGTGGGCAGCATCGTAACCTCCGGAGCGGCTCCACTGCCCACCTGCGACCTGAAAAGCGAAGCGGAGGCCCGACGCCCAGGGCGAGTCGTGGGCGTCGGGCCCGACCTTGTGTGTGTAAGTGTATGTTTGAAGTTAAAGCCTGGAAACCCCTAAAAAGGGGAAAACCAGGCTGCTTGGAAAACCCGAGGGTAAAAAACCAAGCGCAATTTAAAAGGAAGTCCGTCCGTATTAGCCAAATTGGATCGGATCCTGTCTACCTAGTGTGAGATAACCTATATGTATGTGTTTTGCGACGACGGAGAGGAAGAGATGTGGAGCGGAGTCATACAGCCAGTACGGAGTGTGGCGCGTGTCTTATAACTTTTATCAGGCTAGCTTGGAAAAGGAAAATGCGACGGAGGCTTTATATCAGTTCGGAGAGTTTGGTGTCCTGGAGGAAGCGAAAGAGTAAATCAAGTAGTTCCGGGTGGTCATTCCCGAGGAGAGCTTGAAGCGAAAGTTGTGAGTGGATCTAGGCGACATATTGCATGATATAGCGACGGTGAAGAGCATATGCTGGACAGTCAAGTAAGATATGAGTGACAGTAAGGCGTACGTGACATGTGTTACAAAGTGGAAGGCGATGAGGTCTATGAAAAATATAATTGTGTGTCAAATTGGTGTGTCCCAGGCGAAGTCTGGCGAGTACCACCTCGTTCAGACGGGTGTGCTGGTTGGAGGAGGGCCAGCTGGAGAGTGTGGGCTTGATGGTGTGTAGGTGTGCGGTGTTGTGTGACCAGCAGGCCTGAATATACTTTTTGAACAGATTATTTGTGAGGGATAAAAGATCTCCGGGGGGTACTGGGGCTCCGTTGTTATCGGGGAGGTCGATCGCCGCGCGGGCGAGACCATCAACCCGTTCATTTCCCGGGATGCCCCTATGTCCAGGGATCCAGAGCAGTGTGAGTGGGAGGTGTGCGTGGTTGGCATTGTAGAGGTGTCGGATGGCGTGGAGCGTGGGGTGTGTGGTGTTGTGTATTGAGGCGAGGGCGTCCACGGAGGATCGTGAGTCAGTGCATGCATATTGTAGTAGGGGTAGTAATGCGTTGCGCAATGATGTGTTGTAGGCAAGTGAATATGGCGACTAGTTCTGCTGTGTATACCGAATGGTGAAGTGTTAATTTGGTTTGACCAGTGTCGGGCCCACCGCACCAGGCGGCTCCCGTACCATTGCTGGTACGTGAGCCGTCCGTGTAGAAGAAGGTGTGTTGTGGGTGGGCCTCTTGATATTCAAAAAATCTAATTTGGACTTCGATGGGGCTGAGCAGGTTTTTGTTTTCCCGAAAGAGATACTCAAGTTTGGGGTGTTTCATGTGCCAAAACGGGATTAGAGGAGGCAATTTGTCGGGGATTACGTTGGGGAATTTGAGTGCGAATGTGAGGACATGGTCTAAATGTATGGCAATATTGCATTTGTTCCTATTATATGTACGTCGAACGGGAGGGTTAGAGAGTGCGAGGGTGGCAGGGTGGTTGTGCTGTGTTGTGGTGCGAAAGTGGTATCTGACTAGTTGAAGAATTATGCGGTGTTGTAAGCTGGGGAGGTGGGCCTCAGCCCGGAGACTAGTGATGGGCGTGGTGCGGTGTGCTCCGGTGATGAGGCGAATTGCGTTATTCTGTATGCGTTCAAGTGTTGTGATGTGTGAAGGGGATATATTATCGAAGATAAACGCATTGTATTCCAGGATTGAGCGAATCAGAGTAATATACATTGTGTTGAGTGTGGCCCTGTCTGCACCCCAGTCGCGACCGGAGATGCAGCGCAGGAGATTTAGACGTTTTGCGCAACGTTGTTTTAGATAAGCAATATGGGGGCCGAAACAAAGACTTTTGTCTAGTACGATGCCAAGATAGGTGAAGGTGGTTTGGTGAGGGATAATTTGGTCGCGTTAACGGAGGGGTGTAAGAGGTGGAATGTACGTGTTGAGCCGGGAGAAAAGCATTGTGACGGATTTGGTGGGGGAGATTTGCAGTCCCCAAAGGGAGCACCAGGAATCAATTTGATTCATGGCGCGCTGCATTATATAATTTGCATTGTCTGCCGATGGGTGCGTGCACCATATGGCCAAATCATCGGCGTAAATGGAGTATTTTAGACAGGGGGCTATGTGATGGAGGTCAGCGAGCGCATCGTTAATCATGATAAGAAAGAGGGTGGGGGATAGCACGCTGCCTTGTGGGACGCCTTGATCTAATTTTTGAGACCGAGAATGGATATTGCCGCAGCGGACGGTGAATGTTCTATTAGCGAGAAAGTTGGTGATAAATTTTGCCATTCTGCCTCTGATGCCAATACGATGTAATTTGATTCGTAGTGCCGAACTGTGTACTTTATTGAATGCGGATTTTAAATCGAGAAAGAGTGCCACGGTTTCATGTTTTTTCATGAAACCGCGCTGAATCGAGTCAACTAATAGAATGAGGTTGTCAGTGGTGCTGTGTCTGGGTCGAAAGCCGCTTTGAAAGGGTGTGAGAATTTCGTTGTTTTCGAGGTGAACTCTGATTCGTCCATTGACCATGCGCTCAAAAAGTTTAGAGGCACAACTAGTGAGAGAGATAGGTCGATAGCTAGAGGGAAGGTCGCGAGGTTTGCGAGGTTTAGCGATAGGAATGATAGTGCTAGTAGACCAGGAGAGGGGGAAGGTGCCGTCAGTCCATAGTTGGTTTAGTGCCGAAAGGAGGTTGTCTTTTCCGGAGTCGGATAAATTTTGGAAGAAGGGGTATGCCAATTGGTCAGGGCCAGCCGCGGTGTTTGTTACTTTGGAGAGGGATAAATTTAGTTCATAGAGAGTAAAGGGGGCATTATATGGTTCAGTGTTGTCCGAGGTAAAGTTGCAGGTGGCGAGAGTGATTTGTAGGAAGTCGGCGGTTTGTTGCGAGTATTGCGTATTTGAGGAGATGTCTGCATAATAGGTGGCAAAGTGTTCCGCGACGTCCGAAGGTTCTGTGATGATGCGTTGATTAACTGTCAGTTGTGGGAATCCGCGGTGTGGGGATCTGCCATTTGAGAAAGAGCGAATTTTGGTCCAAATTTGGCCGATGGGGGTAAAACGGCTGAATGAGTCTGAATAGAGTTGCCAGCTGCGTTTTTTGGCGCTAAGGATAATCTGCTGACAACGTTTTTTAGCCTCGCGGGCTTCTAACATGTTTTGGGTGGTGAGATTTTTGCGAAATTTTCGCTCAGCCCGCCGCCGCAGAGCGACGGCGCGTTGACACTCGTCGTTCCACCACGGCACGTGATGACGGCCGGGGGAGCGATGAGTGTGGGGGACATGATTTTCTGCCGCGAGTAATATGGTGTCAAGAAAAGCTGATATTGGGGGGTGTGAATGAGGAGGGAGGACGGTGTCAATTTCCTGGGAGAAAGATGGCCATTTCGCCTTGCGAAC
Source organism: Ashinkailepas kermadecensis (assembly GCA_034440615.1). Lineage (NCBI taxonomy): Eukaryota > Metazoa > Arthropoda > Thecostraca > Neolepadidae > Ashinkailepas > Ashinkailepas kermadecensis. Next base: position 40,241 of record JAOTOM010002121.1, on the reverse strand, counting down.
ATTCCAGCGGGGGAGAAATGAATAATCTCTAGCATGGGCTGAGCGTTCAAGCATAATATGAATAGGGAAGTGATCGCTAAAGAGGGGGTCGGGTTGTACATGCCAAGAAAAGAGGGGTGAGATGGAGGCCGAAGCCAAAGATAGGTCGATGGCAGATGGACGGAACGGGGCAATGTCGGTGTTGTGTGTGGGTGTTTGGTCATTTAAAAAGACCATGTTGTGGGTGTTGAGGAGTGTTTCGATGTGGTGTCCGCGAGGTGATGTGGTGTGACAGCCCCATGCCTGGTGGTGGGCATTAAAGTCGCCCAGCACTAGACAGGGGTGAGGAAGGAGGCCGAAGAGGTCGGTCACAGAAGATAAGGGTTGTGTAAGAGAAGGTGGGAGATAGAGAGAGAGTATAGTGAGCTCTAGTTGTGCAATTTTGACAGAGACGGCAATACAATTTAGGTTATTAACAATGTTGATCTGACGATGAAGGAGGGTGTCTGAAATAGATAAGGCGACCCCGCCGCCGCGGGATGTAGAATTTCTATTGTCGGTATAGAGGGAATAACCAAAGATATTATAATTATATACGGGTCATTGTCGCGCCATCGGGTCTCCTGAATGGCGGCAACCAATGGTTTATTTCTGATGATATATTCCTTGAATTCTGCCCAATGGGATATGAGGGACCTCGTATTCCATTGGAGCAAGAATTCAGTGGTGGGTGTCTGCATTAGTGTTGTGTTGTGTGGTGATCACGCCCTCGCAGGCGTGTGTGTGGCGGTGAGGGCGTGATGGGGTCATCCGTCTCGTAGGAGGCGGACGACCCTGGTGATGTGGAGAGGGGCTCTGGATCCCCAGTGCGGTCCGGGCTCGGGGAACGGGAGCGAACACTCGATTCCGGGGACAGAGTGGGGAGGCGACGGCCCTGAGGGGGCGGTGTGGAAGATGCCCGAGCCTCAGTCGGATCAGCCTGTTGGCGGTGGAGGGGCTGAGCGCTAGAGCGACCGGTGACTGGGGTCGCCGCGGTCTGCTGCGCGGCCCGACAGTGGTGGGCGGTGTCGGCCTTGGCGGGGCCCGCGGCAGGGGCAGGGCGCATGGCCGGCTGGGTGACGTCCCGTGGGCGGTGCGGGGACCGGGGGACGGAGGGGCCCGCTAAGGGGGCAGGGCGAGAGGCCGGGGAAGGAGAGGAGGGAAGCGGGTCGCAGTCTGACCGACCCGACCCTCCAGACCTGGGGCGGGAGCCCGCTTCAGCCGGAGTCGGCCACATCGGGGCCAAGTGGGGCCGGGCCCACACCATCGGTGGTGCGGGCGGCGAGGAGCCCTGGGAGGTGAGTCGCCGCTGCTGACGCTCTTTGGCGTCGAGCCACGCAGGGCAGCGTGGGGATGCGGCCGGTTGGGGGCCCAGGCAGGCCGCGCAACGTGGGACCTCGGACGCGCACATATCTGTCGTGTGCCCCTCGGCACATCGCCCACATACAGGCTCCCTGGAGCGACACGCCTTTGCCAGGTGCCCGTACCTTTGGCAGAAGGCACATCGGGCCGGTGGTGGGGTCCAGGGGCGGAGAGGGATGCGCAAGTAGCCCGCCATGACGTGGGTGGGCGGGACTTGCGTGCGGAAGCCCAGTTTCAGGACTGGGCCCGCACGAGGGCGACGACCGAGACGGGTCACGTCGCACACTCCCTGCGACTTCAGCTCGTCCAGGAGCTCCTCCTCGGACAGATCCACCAGCTCCGGGGCGTAAGCGGTGGTATAAACCAGGTTGAGCCTGTCCGCGAGCTCAACTGTGATGTCCTTGCCGAGGAACCGGTTTAGGCTCATGAGGGCACGTGCCTGTGAGGCCTCCCTAACCCGCACCAGCAGGGCACCAGAGCGGAGGACCTTCGCCGAGGAAACTCCGCCTGTCCACCCGTCCAGCTCCCGTGCTACCGCAAACGGGGAGGTTCGGGCCCACGATCCCTCCTTCCTCGTCACCAACACGAATGACTCACCCTCCGGGGGGTCGGGGGGAGGGGGCAGGCGGGTTCCAGGCCGGGGGCGGCGTCCTCCGTCCTCCGAGGGGGGTTGGGTGTTCCCGGGCATACCGGGGCAGGGCGGGTGCACTTACACCAGAGGGGAGAGGGTGGAGTGTATGTGTGGATAAGGGCGCCCGGAAGGGGTGCAAGCAAGAAAGGCACCCTGAGGGGATGCTGCAAGGAAAGATGTGAAGAACTGGCGTGTGAAAGGGGAAGAAAGACACAGAGTTTTGGAGGGATGGGAAAATCGGTCAGAGGCGGGGGCAGTCACGCTCAGAGAACGCTAGCCCGATCCATTAAACCAGAAAGATACCTATGACCGATTTATAACCTATGGGGAGGGATGGGAAACAAACAGTCGAGGCTGGCCGCCGGTACAACTCGGTTTCCCGACGGTGCCCGAGAGCACCGCTAGGCCGAGGAGGAATGGGAGGGGGGCTGCGACGGCTAGTCCGACGAGCACCGACTAGCGGCGTCGGCCGGCTAATCCGGCTGACAACCGACTAGTGGCTGAGGGGGCGGAGCTTCCCGTAGATGTCCTGGAAAGGACACCTACGAGACAGCTGGAAAGGGCGGGTGGGGGCTTGAAACGGCGGACAGCTTCCGTGGCTTAATCTCCGGTTGTGAACCAGGTCTTGTCAAGCCTCTTCTTCCTCTCATTTACACCTTTTTTTTTTTTTTTTTTCTTTTTCCCTAAATCTTTAGCTGAGGCAAAGTGCCATCTGCTAGAGATTGCTACGTTAAAGAAGGAGTTACGTTAATCCGGCTTATGTGACATCCGGTTATACCAACTAGTCAAGAAAGGAGAGACGCCGTGGAACAAGAAATATGGCGTAGAGACGAAACACGCATGTCATACAGGTACATATACATACATACAGACATGGGCGTAGGAACGTTTTGAAAAGTGGTGGGGCCAGCCTCATGTGGCAAAAACGCATGTTCGCGGAAAAGTGGTGGGGCCAAGAAAACTTTGGCCCCGTATTATCAAAAATCCAGACCCTCTTGATAAAATTTCACAACGGATTTGAGCTCCTTGTGCTTTGGTCTTCCTCTCCAGATATAAAACTTCCAAATATTAATTTATTTGGCAAATTTAGGAATTATTTAGAATGAAAAGTGGTGGGGCCATGACCCCAGTGGCCCCACCGGTTCCTGCGCCTATGCAAAAACGGATACATTTGCATAGGTATAATTATTAGGAACATGCACCTTATCCTTAGGAGCCCTGCAGGTAAATAGAATGTAAGTAAATAGTCGACTATCTAGAATATACGAAGGAAGCGAGGGAATCGCAATGCTATGTACCGTTTTATTTGCCGAGGATTAACCAAAATATAACCGATGTCCGGAGTCCCAAAATCAATATCTCCAACGTTCAATACCCCATGTAGGGAGACCACCGAGGAAGTGTGGTCGGCGACCACCTTATTTTTTTACCCCTGTACCTCCACCTCAATAACTCCGTCTCTGGCTTTAACCACAAAATCAAATGGAGCAGTACCGTTACACATTTATTACTTCATCCCAATTTCCTTTCAAAATTACAGGCATGTACTTTTTTAGTTGTCAATCATGCCATTTTCATTAAGATTGATATTTCCATCGCAACTAAAGAGTATCTATCCCTGGCGATTCGAGGCCCCAAACACGAAGATTGAGTGCCGGGGCACCAGGGATTTTACGAATAAACGAGCCACGACCACGGAAACAAGCAGTACAGGACTTAAGCTCCATCCTAGCACAACATACACTCCGTACCTGGTTTAGCAAGCATTGCTTAGCATTTCGGAATAGTCGCAGGGTATATCTCACAGACAGAGTGCCACAGTGATGTCCAACCTGGATTACACGCCGAAGAACGAGCGACGCCGATCATTTGCTGCGAAGAACTCCGAAGCAATGGCATCCACATCCAGCTCGTCGACGCGCTGACGGTGCACAGTGCACACCATCGCAGCGTTAAGTCGGGCCTGACCCATGGTAGAGCGGAGATACGACTTGATGCGTCGGAGACAGGAGAAAGAGCGCTCTGCCGTGGCCGTTGTTACTGGTACAGTAAGGTACAGCCTTACCAGCGTCAGCACTTCGCTCATCATGTTACTGAACACTGTACCACCCGACTGCTTTGCCCCCACGAGAGCCTGAATCACTTGGTGCACGCTCTTTCCTCCGTCTCCAAGCACATCAGGTAGCATTTGCAGCTGCACTTCCAATCGTGCAAGGTCCAGATCGCCGCCATACAGATCCTTTACGGCGACGGGGACGGTGAAGTGCCTTCCCGCACTCGCATCCTCCAACAGTCGCTCCACCTCGCGCACTTTCTGGAACGTCGGTTGCAGGAACCTTTCCTTGAGCTGAGTGGTCAGTGTGTCCAATATCTCGAAGAATTGGCGTCGATGTAGGTCTTTCACGGTGGAGTCGTGGTACTGTCCACCGCCGTCCAGTCGCATGGGAACTTTCCGCTTTCGAGGCAGTTTGGGACCATCCACACCTGCTGCCGCTGCCAACCTTTCAGCTCTCTCGAACATCCTGTCGAAAGACTCAGTTGAGCGCATCCCCTCATAGCGCTCGCACACACGTTTCACCGCCTCCTGTGTGTTTCCCACTGTCGCTGTCGCTGACTGGAGGCCACGCGACAGGTCCTCTGCTAGAGAGAATACCTCGATCGCAATGAGCAGCCCGATAAATGTATCGAACTGCTCCATGAGCGCCAGCATTCCTCCTGCTTTTCGACCGTGATCGTCACTTGCCTCAGCACTGACTTCCTCCAGGGTGCTCATCACGTGCTCGTAGTTATCCACTACGCTTCGCAGCGACGCGGTACGGCAGGTCCATCGCGTGGGGCACAACGGCCGCAGAGTGCCGCCAACTGACTCTGCGGACAGCGTCACGCGTCGGAGTGCTGCGGCCGTCTTCGGCGAGTTTCTGACAAAGGATGTCAGCTCGTTGGTAATATCCAGGGCATTTCGAATCATCTTGTTTTTCCTGGCTGCCTCCTGCAACGCCAGATTTGTACAGTGTGCCAGACAATGGACATGCAGGGCTGATGGACACTCTTCGCTGATCCTCGCCGCCACTCCTTTCACTCGCCCCTGCATATTTGCAGCCCCATCGTAGGCTTGTCCGCGACAGCGACTCAGCGGCAGCTCCATACGCACCAGTGCGTCCTTAAGCGTGTCCGCAAGTACTTCACCGGTGGTTACCTCGGTGTGAATCAGTTCCACGGGATCCTCGTTGATCTGCAGATTGGCGTCCACCCAACGTATGGAGAGGCTGACCTGCTGTTTGAGTGACAAGTCAGTGGCCTCGTCTGCTAGAATAGCAAAGAACTTTGCCTCTCGGATGTCTTTCAGCATGTTGCGCAGAAGTGTCGTGCCGATCGAACGAATCAGCTCGTTCTGGATCACGGGAGACAGGTAGTGATTCCAGTTGTTGAGCTCTGGCACGTCCTTCTTTCTGACGAGGAGGAGTTGGCTGAGGTTCCCGTCCATTTCGTGTTTCCCCCTTATGGGAATGTTTTGTCGCAACAAGTATACCAGAGTCTCGATGACCTTTTTCAGGCATTTTCTGCGCCGGGACTGCTCCTCGCTGGTCTGCTGAGACAGAAGCGCAGAGATGGTCTGCTGTTTCTCTTTCAGTTCTTTCGTGCATGCCTCATGGTGACACATTGAGTTTTCATGCGTTTTGAAACTCTCTTGCGCCTTCTTCCAATTGTTGAAGCCATCTTCCACATACGCAGCCTCTTTGTTTTTGCTCATCGTTAGCTTTCCGAGCTTGTGCTGCCTCCGGCATACATGACAGAAAACTTTTCCAGACTCTAAGCAGAGGCTTAGCCACGCATAATTATTGTACCATTCGGGACAAAATGATCGCGTTCGTCCGCCCTGATCACGCGCAGTCTTTGAGAGCGTGGCAGTGTCGGTCGGTTGGTGGGGATGGACCGTGGAACAGCAAGGCGATGAGCATGGTGGAACTGAAAACAGGAAATACGACTAATTACCAATTATTTATCTCGTTATTTTCACAAAAAAATTGCGAGTCTTGGTATTCCAGCAGCTGTGATCATTGACTGTGTGATGGTAACAACAGCAATTATATTTTTATGCACAACATGTTTTTCACTGGGTTGTTCTGTCGATTGTTTTGCCTGCAATTCATTTATATTGTTTGAAACAGCTGTCTTATTGCACCACTTTGCAGGTGTGAATTACCTTCATTTATAAAAAGGTGCCACAAGTAGTGCTTCTCGTGTTCATGGAGATATTGACCCAGGGGCGCAGCCAGGACTGTCCTAAGGGGGAGAGCAAGGTAATGCTAAAGGGAGGGGTAGACTGTTGCTGATGGGCAGTTCCAATGGTAAAAAAAGAAAAACATCGGTCGTAACGGGGGGGGGGCAATTGCCCCTCCCCTGGCTGCGCCCCTGTATTGACCTCAAGTCCTCAACACAACCAAAAATCAGTTAGCTATACCACCTGTGCAGATACACTACTTCCATTATAAGGCCATTGCTTCTTTGCTTCACTGGCTGATTAGATAACTTTAAGCAGAATAGGTTATGAACTTAATGTCATTTCTAGGATCTTACACAAGTCAATCAGATGCAAACCCCATTATTTCATTTATGTACGTTTAAACCCCTAAGGAACGATAAATGTACACTACTACAGACCTCTCTTAATCGCAATGTGTAACATTTGTGTTGGTACTTGGTACGAATAACATATAAGTGGGGCATGTGCAGTAAAATAAGCAATATCGGATTTGACCAAATTAATTAACTGCCTCACTTTGGATGATATAGCACATTAGACATTTACATTCGGTGTAATGGAATTCAGAAACACATTAAGCCTATTACTGCTGGCGGGGGGCCTTTAAGGCCTCCCTCAGGTTTTTTGCTAGTTTCTCCGGAACGGCTGGAGATAAAGACCTGAAACCTTCTGACTTTCTTTATTAGTCCTTTTGACAGGTTGTGTCAAAATTGTAACCCCGGGTCACGTCAGGTCAGGTCACCAGATCAGGCCAACTGAGGTCACCTCATTTCAACTTTGGAGCCCCATCGCACCCACACTTTTACACCGGTCAATTTAAAAATTACCACACTTCATGGCCCTACAGAGATGTATAACATATAGTTCGGTTTTTTTCTAGCGTTGACCTGACGTCAGGTGACGAGGTGACCTCTCCAATTGGAATAACATGGGAAAAATAAAAATGACACTGCCAAAGCCACAAATATGATCAAAACGGCTCACAACTTTCAGAATCATGTTCACTCCCACCTTTTCACAGATTCCCGGGGTGAAATTTGACGGTTTCCCTTTCTGAGGTCATCCGAGGTCACCAGGGCTCAAAAACCGTTTTTGGACCACTGCTCTCCGCCACATTGAGCTAGAGCGTCAAACTCAACGCCATTGTGTTTGTTTTATCACCAGCTTTCATATGATATGCAGCTTGACCCCTTTCGGTGACTTTAGGTCATCGTAGGTCACGTGACCTAAGCTCAACAGTCAAAATTGACCTGGCTAGGGCAGACTATATATCATTCGAACCGTCTTAACAAGGCGAACACGATGACGTTGAGTTTAAGTCTCTATCTGAATTAGGTGAAAAGTTATTGGCGCAAAACTTTGCGTAACCTCTATATGGTCGATGACCTCTGGAGGTCAAACCATTGACCTGAGGTACAAAATTACCGAAATACTTTCTAGAGTTCACGGTACGAGCTATCCAACGCCATTTTCGGATTTGCGCTAGGAAGCATAGATCGCCAGATCTTAGGGGGGCCGAATAGGCCCCCGCCAGAAACTGAACCTCGTAAGGCCCGCCAGTAATAGGGTTAAGTCACCAAAACAGAAATTAAAGGTAGGTATGCATATCAAACCGGCAAGGAGTTGTTCACATTACCTGCAGTTGCCGGCGATATCCCACTGTTTGCCGATTTGCCGAAGACAAGCTCTATCTTTCCCTCAGCATCAGTATGCAGGTCAGAGGGGCTGCTTGAAGAAGCGGATGCTGGCGCAGAAGGAGACGTGGGTTCTGGCACAGGATGCGTTGGCGTAGGCAAACACGCAGGAGCAGACGGTGCAGGTGTAGGCGCAGGAGCGGATGGATTATCCAGGGTGGACTGTGAATAGCAGCATGTGATAAATATCCATCAATGAAGGGACTTCTATGAAGCAACTGCAGTTGACAATATTATGATAATTCAATTAAAATTAGGACATCACCACTGAGTGAATCCGTGCCGAGTGTTGCCGATGACGATTCGTAATACGGATCGAAAGCGCTCCAACCAACATGTTCACATAGTGGTGATGTCCTAATTTTAATTCAATCTACGATGCCACTAATTATGAATTTGGAGAAATTATGCTAATTATTATTATTGCTATTATTATTAGTATTATTCGAAGTGACGAAACAGGTAACAGGTATATCGGTATACACATACATCGCTACAGGTATATACAGGCATATCGTTCAGCATAGCAACAGTGAAGAGTGAATGTTGGCATGGCATAAAGTGCCTAATGGAAAAACGTAGTTTTTCATTTAGCTGCATAGGTAAGTAGCGCGATCAACTGTTTGTTGATGCATAATTACATCCACCCTTACTTACCTTTTTCGCGAAGAAACTTCGTATGTCCATCTTCAGAGCCTCTAGCACAACCAGAGGTACAGGATGGTGAAGCAGTTGGTCATGGAATAATTTTTTTATTAATAATTTGTAAAACACGATTTCTGGAAATGAAGAGGAACCCTTAGGATATCTGCCAGCATCCGCCACCTTATGTTATTATTACATTTATACAACACAAATAAAAATGGCATTGGGTGGGGTAGACAGTTGCTCAATGGTGAGTAAAACTGTATGTATAAAACAAATATCTGAAGCTAGAATAGTCAAATTGCTTGATGCTCCCTCATGTGTTAGGAAAGTGGTGACTGGTGCAGTGGCGACGCCACGGATTTTGCCCAAGAGGGGCAAATTGCCCGGACGAGTGTCGTCAACCGGGGGAGGGCGCGGTAGGAGAAAAAGCCAAACTAGTGACTGGGGCCGCACATATATCGTTATGTGCGGTTTTTTGTTTGTTATTATGGCCTTCCGGTTAGGCCGTGTGAGTGTAAAACACCTTCTGGTAGCCGAAATTTTGCCTTCCGGTAGCCGGAAATTACCCTTCCGGCTAGAGTTTTTTTCGTTTTTTTCATACCATGTGGGAGGGGGATGGTAGATGCAATTTCCAGCTAAGTATTACGTAGCTGATGGGATTTCAGGTTTCAAGAGAGATGACATGACCTCCCCGGTTAAAATTGACATGTGTGTGTTTTTTTTTAATGAAACGACTGAAATTCGGTGAAAAGCAACGTGAACTTGCCTCAAATATGGAACCCGCATTACACACAAAAGTTGTGGAATGTAGGTGTTGTGAAAGGAATCATCACCCAAATGAGTACAAAATGCATACCAGCACCAGGACATAACAACTTTGTCACCCATTTGTCAGGGGCAGGGGGGGGGCATGTCCCCCACTTTTCAGTCGAAACAATTCCTTAATTTTGCCAAATATTTTGCTACATAGAAGTTTTATATCTGAGGAGAAAGACCAAATCATAAGGAGCCCAAATCCGTTGATAAATTTTATCAGGATGGTGTGGATTTTTTTTTTTTTTTATATAATACAGGACCAAAGTTTTCTTCGCCCTCCCCCCACTTTTCGGCACATTGCTACGCCCATGGTCACCAAGGGAGTAAGTGGCAGATGGGTCGTGACCCCACCACCCGTCCCAATCATGACAATAACCATGTCTTCTCCCGGCCTGAAACGCGAGGCAAGGTAAAAGATACTCTTTCACAGTGCTGGGCATCGCGGAATTATACTTCGCGATTCCGCGATCGCAGACTACCAAAAATCGATCGCAGAAATGTATTAAATTTGAATAAATTCCGCGATCGCGATCGCGGATTTTTTTCCTCCTTAAATTCCGCCATTTTTAGTCCGCGATCCAAAATGTAAAGCTAGAAAAGACAATAATTGTCCCGCGCTACCGCTTTACCGCTTATTGGCTTCATTTCTTTGAAGAAATACGCGAATAAGCGGTAAAACTTCGCTGGGGTGCTTTTGGGTGCTGAAAAACTTCGCTAGCGATTACCGATGGCGGAATTAACGATCGCGGAATTTTAATTGAAAATTAAATCAATATTCCGCGATCGCGGAACGCCAAATTTTCGATAGCGGAATACCAATCGCGGACCACCTATTTTCGATCGCGTGCCCAGCACTGATCTTTCATGACAAATGGCAAATATGGTATCAAGGGTCATCGTTAGAATTAGCATTCATATTATCTTATCATTGACAACTTCAAATAGCCATGCATACATTAATTACCAGTTGTTTCCCACTGGCGGATCCAGGACGGATATTTGTATCGGTTTGGGGGAGGGGGGGCATTTCCGGAAAAATCGCGAAAAACATGGTTTTTACGAAATATCGGCCATTTTGGTTTTGGGGGGCATTTGCCCCTAATGCCCCCTGGATCCGCCAGTGTTGCTTCCACTATTGAGTCAAGAAACCTGCATCCAGCATCAGTTTGGGGCGGGCGGCTTGGGCCAAGGTGCCTTCATACACATTTATAAATCGGGTTTGGGCTAGTTGTCAGAAATGTCTCTTGTGCGCCAAATCAAGCTAGCAATAGACGTAAGTGACTAAACTGCTACAGTCTGTAACAGGGCTGCGGAGTCGATGGGTTTCTGGGTGACTCCGACTCCGACCCCCGGAGTCGACTCCGACTCCGGGATCGACTCCGACTTGGCCAGTAAAAGCCAGTATCACAAACTCATAAATATAACAGATCGAACTTCATTTTCTGCATCAATAATTGAATGCAATGCCGGCGACGGATAAATGCTCTGCCGGCTTTTTCTCGCGCAGGAAGACGCGGGAAAACGTGCTTATAGCAACGGTTGATCCTCCGTTTCTGGAGATGTTGCTAGTACGCCCGAATTAACATAGGTTTGCACCGGAAAACGGCGAACATTGGTTAGCAAGCTAATGTCACCAGCCCGTGTCAGGCGGAGTCGGAGTCGGCATAATTTTGTCGACTCCGACTCCGACTCCGCAGCCCCGGTCTGTAAATAAAAGGCACGCCATGTGTACCAGTCATCTATATGATTGTTTTAATGGTTTCTCTCATGGTTCTAATAATTACTTTACATCACGTTGTTTTCTTATTTATCTTTGGTAGTTATTGCTCAAAAAGTGGTGGGGCCAGTTAACATTGCTGGCCCCACCAGGTCAAAAAGTGGTGGGGCCATGGCCCCAGCGGCCCCACCGGTTCCTACGCCTATGGGACCATAGATGCGTTTCCACTTCCTTTGCCCCCTATTTATGGCAGATGAAAGATCCATTTGGTGCATAGGGAGCCATGCTCAGTTGGTTAGAGCACTGGCCTGCACTGGTCTTCCCTGTTCTGGCAACACAGGGTTCAAGTCGTTTCACGCGCTCGCATTTAGCCCCCGGCTGGGAGGGTCAGCTGGCAGCTGGGCCGATAAGGCCGGGACGATCTACCGGGCGGTCGTGTCGGTGCATTGACGGCACGTTGAACTTTCGGTCAAAATTCTGCCGTTGAACTGGAATTCATGGATCGGGTGGTGGGGCCAGGGTTCACGCAGCAGGCTCTGCTTAGCAATAGGACCCTGGTTCATAAAGCCACCCCAGCAAGAACTCGGATTAAATGTATTATTTAAAAGATGTTCAATGCTGGTTTGTGGAGGTATGATCCTAGTACTTGCTAAATCACTGTGTCATTGATTTGCGGCTGAATTCATTGACATTAGCGCGATGCTCCACTTCGAATTTCGGCATATTTGTTACTTAACATAATCGTGTGCAAGCAGTTTCTATTTATCACAAAATATCTCTTCTAGATAAATATACTCGAATGTTTGCTAGGTTGGATTGGTGGAACGTCGTCCAATGCGAACCAGGGCTTGTTGCGTGTTCTCTCACCACACCACCCGATTTGGAAGTTCAGGTTCCCGGGGAATTATCGACCTTGTGTCTAACGTGTCACCGATCTTGAAATTTGCGCAATGTTGACATTTATATTTCTTCTGTCCGATATAAAACAATCGTGCAAATGTTGTTTCCATTAAAAATGAAATATATCTTCTTTAGAAATATAGTCCGTATGTTCGCTGGGATGGCTTGATAGAGCTTGAGCCTGTGCCAACCTGGACTTGTGGTTTGCGCCCTGACCTCACCATCCGATCTGGGAATTCCAGGTCACCGGCGGAATTTGGACTCGATGTTTCACGTGTCACCATTGATCCGACACGGCCGTCCCATTGCCGTGGTTCTGTGTTATCGGACCACCTGCCAGCTGATCTTTCTAGCCGCGGGCTATGCAACCCCGTGTAGCGACACTAACTTTGACAGGCCACGCCGAGACAGAGGAGACCAATGCAGACCTATGCTCTAACCAGCTGGGTTATCGGGGCAGCACCAACCGAGCTATCAGGGCGGCACCAACCGAGCTATCGGCGCGGCACCAACCGAGCTATCGCGGCGGCACCAACCGAGCTATCGGGGTGGCACCAAGCGAGCTATAGGGGTGGCACCAACCGAGCTATCGGGGCGGGACCAACCGAGCCATCGGGGCGTCACCAACCGAGCTATCGGGGCAGCACCAACCGAGCTATCGGGGCGGCACCAAGGGACGAGAAAAACGGGAACTTCGGTATGCGTGCAGAGTGAGATAGTCTCCTCAGAATCCGGCATACAATGCCCTATTTGGGTACGGTACGCTTGCGCTGTTCCGTGTCACTCGTCGTGATGTTCTGCCCCCGTTCTGTGTACAGTCATGTGAGCTAGTGGAAGGGAGCGGTATCCAGATGCGCAGCATTCGAAATATGGTATCGCTGCTGCTTCCCCTTGGGAATTGGTGCAGTCATCAGTGGACATGACACAGTCTAAGACTCATAAAGGCGAAGTTATCCGGGAATTGTTTCGGCTGAAAGCCCTAGAACACGTTGACGACCATCACACATGTACTGCCACTTACACCAACGAGTCGAAAACTGTTGAGGGTGTAGGTTGTGCTTTTGTAAGTGGAGCCACAACCAGTTCGTTTACAGTGCCTCCTCACGCAACAGTTTACACGGCCGAAGTCGTGGCAATCACGAAGGCTTTGTGGTTCATCGAAGAAGGGAGCGATGTCGACCACATCATGCATTCAGACTCAGACAGTAGCCGTCGTGCGATAAAGACGTTTTATCCGTGACCTTGACTCTATCGTGCAGGATGTTTTATTGTGTCTAACAAATCTTAAGCGAGCGGGGAAAAATATGACACTGTTGGATACCCAGCCATGTCGCAATATTGGGGAACGAACTTGCTGACCAATCAGCAAAGCGTGCTGTCCAGAGCCAATACACCCGGGTGTTGCCTCTCCCCGCAGCACACCTCGGCCAGACAATCAATATGTTTGTGCAGGCAAAGTTGCAACAACTTTGGAACTCAGCTGACCAAAACAAACTGAGAGCCATCAAGCCAAGTCTGGGGCGCTGGGAGTCATCATGCAGAAGTTCACGAATGGAGGAGGTGGTGCTTGCCAGAATGTGGATAGGACACACCTATGCCACCCACGGCTACCTACTGCGGAATGAAGGCAGACGAATGTGTAATCGTTGTGATATCCCACTGACAGTGCGATACATTATTATAGTGTGCTCTTGTTTCTCAGCCCAACGATACGTTGGAGTAGAGGCATCGACGCTGAGGATGGCAAATCTTCTAGATGATGTGTCATGTGTGGTTCAGAATTGACGACTTCCCGCAAATGCGATTTGCTGTCATCTATCCAGGAAGGTAAATACATTACACTGGCTTGGGCATAGTGAATACTACGTACACTTGGAAGTAAACCTGGCCAGAAACTGAAACCTAGGTAGAAAATATAGTTTATGGACGCTATATGATCAACATGGTTGGTGCACCCTAAAACCCAAATAGCTAAGTAACGGGGCGGCACCAACCGAGCTATGCAGGTGGTACCAACCGAGCTATCCGGGCGGTACCAACCGAGCTATCCGGGCGGTACCAACCGAGCTACCCGGTCGGCTATCTTAGTTGGTTGGTTATTGGTTTTACGACACGTCGACCGTTGAGTCATGTAGCGTCGCCAACCTCTCACGCCGATTGGTCGCGGGCGAAGAGTAGCGACAGGTGAGACTCGAACCCACAACCTTTCGATTGTGAGACAAGCATCTTACCCCTAGACCACTCGTCCCCGGTCGGCTATCTTAATATTTGTTACTTCGAGATACCATTTTGTGAAGGACATATTCGAGTTTTGTTGGTTTGCTGCGTTTTGCTACCCCGCGATCTTCTCGTGTGAGCTTGACCTTGTCGTGGACTAGTCCTCTTGTCTGACCCCATCCCGTCGGAACGGAATGCCTTGTGATGCACATACCCCGTTATGTGAGCCGTAGTCTGGGTGTAACTTCCCTTAATATGCGAGGTATCCCACGTTAATTAATACTTATATTTCATCTCGTCGCACACTAATACAATTTGGTCTGTTGCCGGTTTTCCCGTTACGTCCTGTCTTCCACATGCTTGCTGTATATTCTTTGTGTTGTAAGTCGCCTTTCCTTAAGCATACGAGTGATTGGGCGTAGTTTATTATGGAAAAAAAACTTCTCACTTGCTCCATTCATTACTTCCATCCACATCTTGACATTCTAACACTGGAAGAAGTTGCAGGTACATTTAGATATTTCCTTATCACATCAGTTGACTAGTACTTGTGTGACGGAGCAGAGTAGGCAGGCCTGTGAGCGGCCTTGTAGGCGGGGGCAGGCTGGTACGCCGGGTACTTGGCCTCACCCTCGTAGCTGACGTCGGCCACGTTGCCGGAGTAGGCATCGGCAGTGTTGTATGTCACCGTCTGGGTACGGCCATCGGGAAGGACAACAGAGTAAGAGCCCCGTGTGCTGTAGCCGTCACGGGCCTCCTGGGCGTTGAACTGAGGCTCGTAGTCGCCGTAGCCGTGGACATCGTAGCTGTAGTCGTACTTGGCAGGAGCGTCATAGCTCTGCTCGTGACCGTAGCTGGGCTTGTGGTAGGCCGGGGCCGGAGCGTGGTAGCCCGGGGCGCTCTGGGCTGCAGCAACGGCAACAAGAGCGGCGACGACAAGGAACTGAAACATAGAGCTTAACATTAACATGACATGAATATTTAAAGCCATTAGATCCCGGTTTGGTTATCCAGATTGAACTGAACTTGGCAAAATAGTTTACATAATCTTAGGCCGATAATGTCACCATTCCAAGAGTAACAGCGGCATGATGAAGTAACGTAGACATGTTCAATAGGCTTGTAAATTGTCCGGCCCTTCCCAGCTTAATTTTTGGTTTCAATGTCAAGAAATCATCCATCGAAAAGACGCCTTCCAACGGCGATGCTGTACCTTCATGTTCGCTGGAGGTGGTGTGTAGGTTTACTGGTGCTGATCAGAGGTGTACTGGTGGCTTTATACGCCGCTACTGAAGCCGCCTGGTGGTCACGTTCAAGGCCACTCACGATATTGGTTCTGTGCTCCACGGTCTGACCACGCCCTACTGAACGTGTCGCGTGGTCACGGCCATGGTCATGGTCACTGACGGTACTGATCCCGTGCTCCGACAGTCTAGCCACGTTGCACAGAATGGGTGTGGGTGGCGGGGGTGGTGTTTACTCGGTAGTGACTGACTGGTACATGTTGAAGTGGAATGTGGGGGACGAGTAGTCTAGGGGTAAGTTGCCCGTCTCACAATCGAAAGATTGTGGGTTCGAGTCTCACCTGTCGCTACTCTTCGCCCGCGGCCAATCGGCGCGAGAGATTGTCGACGCTACACGACTCAACGGTCGACGTGCCGTAAAACCAATAACAAATAACCAATAACCAATAACCAATAGCCAACCAACCAAGGTGGAATGTTACGTTTCCATGTTTCTAATAATGTATGAGGGGCTTACCAACTATTGAAGCTGAAGCTATTGAAGCTTCACAAGAACGTAAATTACGGGCACTAGAACTGATCTCATCATACAGAAACTATACACCGATGTACACAGAGGGCTCGAAGACGGACAATGGTGTTGGAAGTGCTTTTGTGTCGGTTGTGAGCAGATCGTTTTCTCTACCAGCCAACGCATCTGTGTATACATCAGAACTGATCGCCATCAACAAAGCATTGAGTTTCATTGAGATTTCTGATTATGCACGACACGTACTATATAGCGACTCACTCAGTAGCCTACTCGCACTGGGGGCGTTTTATCCAACGCACTCTATTTTGCACGATATTCTATCTAGACTGACAGCGCTGACCATCAGAGGAAAGACGGTCGTGTTCTGCTGGATTCCGAGCCACGTGGGAATCAGTGGCAATGAGGCCGCTTATGCTGCAGCAAAGCGTGCTGCTCGTGCTCTTTACACACGATGTCTCCCCCTCCCTGCCACCGACTTCTATCCAGAATTCAAATGCCTCCTCTTCAAGAGGTGGCAGGCCATTTGGAACGCCACTGTAAGCAACAAATTGAGAACAAACAAACCCTGTCTTGGTGAATGCCTACCATCATCACATGACGTCAGACGGAACGAGGTGACACTATGTCGCCTGTGAATTGGCCACACGTACGATACTCACCGCTACCTTTTGACTGACGGTGACAGTCCGCTCTGCCCAAGGTGCCATGATGCACTGTCAGTGCGGCACGTACTGATTGCCTGCAGCCTACTTAACCAAGAGCGAAGGCGTCATTTTGGGCGTACCTCACTCTCCTTTAGGGAGGTATTAGGGGACGATTCATCAATTATTAAATCGGGTCGGCTCTTCCGCTTCCTATCAGACATAAAATTTGCTGTGATATATACACCTCGTTAACTCGCTTTTATACCTGACCAAATGAGAATAGTATCACGGTATGGTATTACAATTGTACTTAACATTGTGACATGCCATTCTGACTGACTTTAACTGTTCACATTTCACTGCTTGATTGATTGATCAAAACTGGTCGAAGCGCCCTAGAGCCCAAATAACTAACTGCTTAATTGACGATGATATGGGCGCTGCATGACCGACGCAGTCGATGCGCCCTTAAACTCCAACAACCAACCAACTATTGAAGCTGTGGGTACCACTGATACTTCCTGTTATTGGCCTCGAATGTATTTGACACACATGTAATGAAGTGCAATACCCTGTCTGCAGTACACCATGGAACGGTGGTTAAAATACAGAATTTCGTTTGGATTTCTCAAAGACCAATTATTTGGACTTCGATCTGTGATGCACGTAGCGCCACGCTATCAACAGCCAATTATCAATTATTTGCACATAATGATGACCCAAAACAAGCATAGCTAATATTTCGGTACTTTGAATTGGTTCTTCGCAGAAAGAATGTGCTTGAACATTCATTTTAGCCTGCTTGTCGCGTGTCACAGGTGTACACCCTTCAGGATGAATGTGACACCTCAGGTTGAACTCCAATTTCCTGTTCAACAATGGGGGAAGTGCTGGGATGTTTCCACCACTGGCCGTTACACCACCACACCAACAAAAGTACACTGGATCAAGCGATACATTTTGAGATTTTAACCCTGCAACACCAAAAATGTTCGGCGTGGTTCTCGTGCCGAAAGCGTTCTCTATTTCAGAACATATATTTTGGTCGAACTCCCTCTTGAGAGAATCCTGGCTGCGCCACTGTATGTGTGTGTTTGGAATAGCATCCAATTGCGATTTATATTATTGGCGTACCGTTAGAAGTATATAACATGCAGTATGTGGCCTGCATTTTGGATCGGGAATACATAACAAAATTGATATGAGGTACCCCTTCCGCCTGATGCTTCTCAGTTAGTTTTGTAATCGTTGGGAGAATCCTTAGAATTGTTAACGTTGAGCAACACTGTATCCCCAACTCATCAAGAGCTTTGGATCAGACCTCCAATTCCACCATCTTCGGGTAGGAACATTGGAAGCGTCAGAATGATCGACGTTTTCATGCTTTTGACGGTAAACAGTTTTTTCATCTGGTATAATCTTCCAGTATATCGAGGTCTTTATAGCCATGACCAAACCACCCAGTTAGATCTTGCTTAAAATCTGCAAAGTTACTTGGAAACACTTTATTCGGTATGCGCAAACTGGAGGCATGGATGTTTGTGGAGAACGTTGACTATGGATCCTCCTGGTTAGCTCTGCTGGACAAACACGTTCTTTTGGGGGGCCTTGTGTTGGTATTTTAATGAAAACCCCATTTCCGGGAATTCCCTTATGTTGTATGCGGGACTCTCGCTGGTCTTGTTTTTTTAAAGTACAAACTAAATACCCAGCTGGAGACCTGGCTCTTCAGTACTGACAAAAGGCATTCAGATTGTTAGTTTTTCCTTTCCAAATATAAGCTGTGGATGGACATCTAAAAACAGTCCTTTTCCAGTCCTCGCTTAAGCCTGAACACATTGAGGTGCATTCCGAATCCCTAAGTGGTAGAATCTACGCAATGCAGTACTTGAGCCTGTATTCATGGAAACTGGATCGAAATACGAGCCCAGTTAAGAGAATATACCACGATCACAACTCTTTCCACTTTTACGTTATGAGTACTCGTTTCAAATATAGAGGAGACTGGTTGATTTGATAACGAAGTTTGGATTTCGCATTTGGCCAGGTTATCGACGATTCGTGTCTGTTCGAATTCCAAGTCGTGTTTTATACGTCGTTAGAAACACTTGCTGGAAAACGATGCCATTTCGCAACATCCGCTCAACTCCTGTCTCCTTGGTGATATTTGCGGTCCACGAACCTCCGTCGCCATGGAATATTTCCCGAACATCCCCAGCCCCAGCGCTATGAATAATATACTCAACAGGCCAATGCACGTGGTTCAGCGTCCTTTATTCAGCTCGTATACATTCAGCTTCGTCATACATAAATACACCATTCACATTGCGTTTCTGGCTTGCTAGTTTAGTATTTGCCTGGCTTGTAGGCGGAAGCAGCCTTATAGGCAGGGGCAGGCTGGTACGCCGAATGCTGGGTCTCGCCAGAGTAGCTGACCTCAGCCACGTTGCCGGAGTAGGCATCGGCAGTGTTGTAAGTCACCGTCTGGGTACGGCCGTCGGGAAGGACAACAGAGTAAGAGCCATGGGTGCTGTAGCCGTCACGGGCCTCGTTGGCGTTGAACTTGGCGTCATAGTCGTTGTAGCCGTGGACATCGTAGCTGTAGTCGTACTTGGGAGGAGCGTCGTAGCTCTGCTGGTGCCCCTGGCTGGGCTGATGGTGGGCCGGGGCCGGAGCGTAGGTGGGCTTGTGGTAGGCCGGGGCCGGGGCGTATGTGGGCTTGTGGTAGGCCGGGGCCGGGGCGTATGTGGGCTTGTGGTAGGCCGGGGCCGGAGCGTAGGTGGGCTTGTGGTAGGCCGGGGCCGGAGCGTGGTAGCTCTGGGCCGCAGCAACGGCCAGAAGAGCGGCGATGACGAGGACCTGAGAACATTACGGTGTTTATAATGCAGCCAAATGCCGTGCTGACGCGCCTGATGTCTCTAAGCACAATCTCTTCAAACTATGGAAGGTCTGAGTACTTCAAAGATCTTCACCGTAGGTGCTAAGCGCCAAATGTTGATAGTACGCGACACTGGTTCTTTTCGTGTAGCGTTAAGAACAAGTATTCGACTGACGTGAATGGAAAGTGGCGAACCGGCACACCCGCTTGCAAAGGAGACCATCTACTGTTCACTTGCCTGCATGTTGCGTTATGGGTGGTGACAAGTCGACTGATAACCCTCCCCGCCGTGGGCTGCGTTTTATACTGAGCTAAGGACAGAGGTCAGCTCCCTGGTTAGCCCCAGGACATTTTCTGCACCATTGGAGTGTGGTCGCCATATGTGGTCATATGTGGGAAGCTGACCGAGAATGTATACGCCATCGCTAACTTATCTAGGTCACTCTGGTACCGTGAGTGTGAGCACGATCATGCTTTAAAGCACTGCATCTCACGTTCGTGAGTGCGAATAGGGTCATGCTTTAAAGGACGTGTATCTCAAGATAGGTAATTAATTGCAAGGATAACCTAAATACGATTGATTTTCTGCTGCATTACCGTGGTAGTTTACGTACGAAGCTGGAGATATTTCGAGTGCAGCCTTGTGCAATCCCTATCAGTACAATTCGCTTTTCACCATATTTCCGTAGGCATTTTGTTGTCCTACCTGTATAACCTATATCTCTGCCCAACACATGTCCATAGGCACACGGGATGATGTAGGCAAGACTATTAACTTATCCTTCTTGGATCATGGGCGACATATCATTGTAGACCTGTTCAAAACAATCAGTGCAAGTCGGCTTTGTCTGATTATGTCAACAGCCTGCCTGGTGACATGGATGCAGTTTTTTAAGACAGGTGGTTTTGTGATTTAACACTTACGGAATAAGTTTCAGATTGTTTCCTGTAATAGGTATCCATTTATATAGTTACGTGGCTGCATGGACAGGTATGCGCGTTACTCAGAATATCGCTATTATCTGGTTACGTGATAACTATTACGAGTGTGATTTTCGAACACAGGCTATTGTGATTGAGAACTTCATGGCTAAGCGTATCACCATGGCAACACATGGTTCACACATGGCTCATGTGACCCACTGCTGGCAGCATCGGCCTGCGCTGTGCCACTGCCAATGGCACCTGTGTTACGCTATTGACTTCACTGAAACATCGTCTTGCCCTTTGCCCGTGCGACTGAAGGTACGAGATTGAAAGTTGATTGCTATTCCGGGACCACTTCGCGCTATCTGTCGGTCTGATCCTGTGCACCCATTCTGCCACACAGTCAGACTGATTACACTCTACAGAACTCTTCAACTCCTCTGGTACCGCTCTGACCTCCATATCTGACCAGATCCTATCCGCATGTGACCATGGAGAGGTGTCCCTTCTCTGCCTGCTGGATTTGAGCAAATGCTTTGATGTGATAGATCACTCAAAACTCCTGTCAAAATTAAGTCTCTACAGCATCGATACTTCCTGGTTTTCGGCTTATCTTCAGAACCACACCCAGAGTGTCAGCCTTACTGACAGTCTGGGTGTCGTCCAAAATCTGCCCCGTTGCCCAACAGCATCGGCGTTTTTCAAGGATCATCTCTCGGACCTCTCCTCTACTGTGTCTTCGCCAACGACCTCAGCCTGTTCGCCGAAGGCGCAGTGGTTATCCAATACGCCGACGACACCCAAATTTTGGTCAGTGGTAAGAAATCTGAAATTCAAAATGTCGTCACTCATATGGAAACAGTTCTGGCCTCCCTCGACATCTGGTTTCGAGCAAATGGACTGAAAATTAACGTAACTAAGACACAGCTGATGATGTTGGGCAGCCCACAAAATCTGCGTGCCTTACCGGATATCACAGTTAAATTTCGCGATCACGATCTACCCACCATTTCGGAATGCAAAAATCTCGGTCTTATTTTCGATCGCTCGCTCAGCTGGGATTCGCACGTCTCAGAATTGACTCGGCGTTGTTTTGGAGTTCTGGGTGGTCTATCGCATCTGAGAGGACACCTTCCACCTGCCGTCATCTCCGCGCTGGTCGATGCTCTGGTCTTCTCGCAGATCCGCTACTGTATTTCTGTGTATGGTAACGGAGCCAAAAAGAACTTATCTCGCATTAAAACAATTATAAACTACTCGGCAAAGGTAATTTTCGGCCGCAAAAAGTTTGACCATGTTTCGGATCTGCTGAGGAGGCTGGGATGGCTCAGCGCGGAGAACCTGGCCAGATACCACACCCTTTGCCTCACGCACAAGGTGCGTCGTCATGGTGAGCCAGAGTCACTGGCTCACGATCTCACCACCATGGCGGAGATTCGTGACCGGACCACCCGTCAAGACCATTACTTGCATGTCCCCCGGTCCCGCACCGAGATGGGGAAGAGACGTTTTAGCTCCAGAGCGCCACTTATGTACAACTCACTGCCACCTGAGCTGACGCGACTTCCCGTGTCCATCTTTGGTCGCCACCTACGGCGGTACCTGTTTGACGTGCCGCCCGTGCCGGACTGATTTACTGCTCGACTTGCTGACGTTTATGACCACTCGTTTGACTGTTCTGTGAGTTTGACCTTTTATGCTGTGTTGTTTTATCCATTTGACGCGATGTCATAATAGCCACGAGTCAATTGTGGAGGACATCAATAAAAAGTCTGTCTGTGGACATCTAAAAACAGTCCGGTAAAAAACTAAAACAGGTGCATTCCGAATTCCTAAGTGGTAGAATCTACGTAATGCAGTACTTGAGCCTTTGTTCATGGAAACTGGATCGAAATACGAGCCCAGTTAAGAGCATATACCACGATCACAACTCTTGCCACTTTTACGTTATGAGTACTCGTTTCAGGCATGACCAGGCGTCTTCCCTTGGCGATATTCTATCCGACAGCTCGAACATTGTCCAATCGGGACGATTGATGGACTTCTTATCTGCAGTGTCGTTCTCCGCAATATATACCCCTCGCTGATACACACCGCATGTAAATTGTGTACCACAGTAGAACCAGGTGGACGGCTACCCACGATGTGAAGGTTGATACTGCACTTTGTTAACTCCAATAGTTATGGGCGCAAAATGACCTCGGTAGTCGATGCGCCCTAAAACCAAAATAACTAACTAGTACTCGTTTCAAATATAGAGGAGACTGGTTGATTTGATAACCAAGTTTGGAGTTCGCATTTGGCCAGGTTATCGACGATTCGTGTCTGTTCGACTTCCATGTCGTGTTTTATACGTCGTTGGAAACACTTGCTGGAAAACGATGCTATTTCGCAATGTCCGTTCATCTCCTGTCTCCTTGGTGATATTTGCGGTCCACGAACCTTCGTCGCCATGAAATACTTCCCGAACAACCATAGTCCCAGAGCTATGAATAATCTACTCAACAGGCCAATGCACGTGGTTCAGCGTCCTTTATTCAGCTCGTATACATTCAGCTTCGTCATACATAAATACAACATTCACGTTGCGTTTCTGGCTTGCTATTTTAGTATTTGCCTGGTTTGTAGGCGGAAGCAGCCTTTTCGGCAGGGGCAGGCTGATACGCCGAATGCTGGGCCTCGCCAGAGTAGCTGACCTCAGCCATGTTGCCGGAGTAGGCATCGGCAGTGTTGTAGGTCACCGTCTGGGTACGGCCGTCGGGAAGGACAACAGAGTAAGAGCCCTGGGTGCTATCGGGGCGGCACCAGAGGAAGTCACACTTTGCAGGTTGCGTATTGGACACACCTACGCTACCCATAGTTACCTCCTCTGTGGGGAGGAAAGGCCACATTGCCCGCGCTGTTCGGAAATTCTGACGGTGCGCCACGTATTATTCACTTGTCATTACTTTGCACGGGAGCGGAGATTGTTTTACGGAAGAAACTTGAGTTGCCTGACATATGAAGACCTTCTGGGAAACAATTCAAAACTAGTACATTCGGGGAACTTGTTCCGTTACCTTTCAGCGATTGGATTTAAGACCACGTATACACCGAGGTAATAGTTCATATCAGCAGTGAAGCATAATAAAATGTTATGGGCGCGAATGATCAAAATTGGTGGAAGCGCCCTAAAGCCCAAATAACTAACTAACTATCGGGGCGGCACCAACCGAGCTAGCGGGGCGGCACCAGCCGAGCTATAGGGGCGGCACCAACCGAGCTATCGGGGCGGCACAACCAAGCTAGCGGAGCGGCACCAAGGGACGATAAAAACTGGAACTTCGGTATGCGTGCAGAGTGAGATAGTCCCCTCAGAATCCGGCATGCAATGCCCTATTTGGGTATCGTATGCTTGCTTTGTTCCGTGTCACACGTCGTGATGTTCTGCCCCCGTTCTGTGTGCGATTATGTCAGCTAGTGGAAGGGAGCGGTATCCAGATGCGCAGCATTCGAAAGATGGTATCGCTGCCGGTTCCCCCTTGGGAATTGGTGCAGCCATGAGTGGACATGACACTGTCTAAGACTCATAAAGGCGAAGTTATCCCGGAGGTAAGATGCTCGTCTCAATCGAAAGATTGTGGGTTCGAGTGTCACCTGTCGCTACTCTTCGCCCGCGACTAATCGGCGTGAGAGATTGGCGACGCTATATGACTCAACGGTCGACGTGTCGTAAAAACCAATAACAGAAGTTATCCCGGAATTGTTTCGGCTGAAAGCCCTAGAACATGTTGACAACCATCACACATGTACTGCCACTTACACCAACGAGTCGAAAACTGTTGAGGGTGCAGGTTGTGCTTTTGTAAGTGGAGCCACGACCAGATCGTTTACGCTGCCTCCTCACGCAGCAGTTTGCACGTCCGATCTCGTGGCAATCACGAAGGCCTTGTGCTTCATCGAAGAAGGCAACGATGTCGACCACGTCATACATTCAGACTCAGACAGTAGCCTTCGTGCGATAAAGACGTTTTATCCGTGGCCTTGACCCTATCGTGCAGGATGTTTCATTGTGTCTAACTAATCTTAAGCAAGCGGGGGAAAATGTAACACTCTGTTGGATACCCAGCCATGTCGCAATATTGGGGAACGAACGTGCTGACCAATCAGCAAAGCGTGCTGCCCGGAGCCAATACACCCGTGCGCTGCGTCTGCCCGCAGCAGACCTCAGCCAGTCAATCAATATGTTTTTGTCAGGAAAAGTGGCAACAACTTTGGGACTCAACTGGCCAAAACAGGCTGAGGACCATCAAGCCATGTCTGGGGCGCTGGAAGTGATCATCCATAATCTCACGAATGGAAGAGGTGGTGATTGCCAGGCTAAGGGTAGGACACACTCATGCCACCCACGGCTACCTACTGCGGAATGAAGGCAGACGAATGAGTAATCGTTGTGATATCCCACTGACAGTGCGACACATTCTTCAAGTGTGTTTTCGTGTCTCAGCCCAACAATTCTTTGGAGTAGAGTTGTCGACGCTGACGATGGCGAATCTTCTAGGTGATGTCATGTGTGGTTCAGAATGGACGACTTCCCGCAAATACGATTTGCTGTCATCTATCCAGGTTGGTAACGACATTGCACTGGCTTGGCATAGTGAATACGCCGTACACTTGGAAGTAAACCTGGCCGGTAACTGAAACCTAGGTAGAAAAAAAACACTTATGGGCGCTATATGATTAACATAGTCGGTGTGCCCTAAAGCCCAAATAGCTATCTAACGAGGCTGCACCAACAGAGCTATCCGGGCGGTACCAACCGAGCTACCCGGGCGGTACCAACCGATCTACCCGGTCGGCTATCTTAATATGTGTTACTTGGAGATACCATTTTGTGAAGGACATAATATGCCAGCCTTGTTGGTGTGCTGCGTTTTGCTAGTCCGCGATCTTCTCGTGTGAACCTGACCTTGTCGTGGTACGACTAGTCTTCTTGTCTAACCCCGTCCCGTCGGAACGGAAAGCCTTGTGATGTACGTACCCCGTTATGTCAGCCGTAGTCCGGGTATAACTTCCCTTAATATGCGAGGTATCCCACCTTCATTAATAATTATATTCCATCTCGTCCCACACTAGTGCAATTTGGTCTGTTCCCGGTTTTGTCGTTATGTCCTGTTTTTCACATGCTTGCTGTATATTCTTTGTGTTGTAAGTCGCCTTTCTTTAAGTATACGAGTGGTTAGACGTAGTTTATTATGAAAAAAAGCTTCTCACTTCTTCCATTAATTACTTCCATCCACATCTTGACATTCTAACACTGGAAGAAGTTGCAGGTACATTTAGATATTTCCTTTTCACATCAGTTGACTAGTACTTGTGTGCCGGAGCAGAGTAGGCAGGCCTATGAGCGGCCTTATAGGCTGGGGCAGGCTGGTACGCCGGGTACTGGGCCTCGCCAGAGTAGCTGACCTCAGCCACGTTGCCGGAGTAGGCATCGGCAGTGTTGTAGGTCACCGTCTGGGTACGGCCGTCGGGAAGGACAACAGAGTAAGAGCCCTGGGTGCTGTAGCCGTCACGGGCCTCCTGAGCGTTGAACTGAGGCTCGTAGTCGCCGTAGCCGTGGACATCGTAGCTGTAGTCGTACTTGGCAGGAGCGTCATAGCTCTGGTCGTGACCGTGGCTGGGCTTGTGGTAGGCCGGGGCCGGAGCGTGGTAGCCCGGGGCGCTCTGGGCTGCAGCAACGGTAACAAGAGCGGCGACGACAAGGAACTGAAACATAGAGCTTAATATTAGCATGACATGAATATTTCAAGCCATTCAATCCCGGTTTGGTTATCCAGATTGAACTGAACTTGGCAAAATAGTTTACATAATCTTAGGCCGATAATGTCACCATTCCAAGAGTACCAGCGGCATGATGAAGTAACGTAAGATATGTTCAATAGGCTAGTAAATTATCTGGCCCTTCCCAGTTGAATTTTTTGTTTCCATGTCAAGAAGTCATCCATCGAAATGACGCCTTCCAACGGCGATGCTGTACCGTCATGTTCGCTGGAGGTGGTGTGTAGGTATACTGGTGCTGATCAGAGGTGGACTGGTGCTTTTATATGCCGCCACTGAAGCCGCCTGGTGGTCACGTTCAAGGCCACTCACAATATTGGTTCTGTGCCAAGACGGTCTGACCACGCCCTACTGAATGTGTCGCGTGGTCACGGCCATGGTCATGGTCATGGTCATGGTCATGGTCACTGACGGTACTGATCCCGTGCTCCGACAGTCTAACCACGCTCCACAGAATGGGAGTGTGGGAGGGGGAGGGGTGGTGTTTACTCGGTAGTGACTGACTGGTACATGTTTTATGTGGAATGTTGGGGGACGAGTAGTTTAGGGGTATGTTTCCTGTATCACAATCGAAAGATTGTGGGTTCTAGTCTCACCTGTCGCTACTCTTCGCCCGCGGCCAATCGGCGCGAGAGATTGGCGACGCTACACGACTCAACGGTCGACGTGTCGTAAAACCAATAACCAATAGTCAATAACCAATAGCCAACCAACCAAGGTGGAATGTTACGTTTCCATGTTTCTAATAAGGTATGAGGAGCTTAACAACTATTGAAGCTGTGGATACCACGGACACTTCCTGTTATTGGCCTCGAATGAATTTGACACACATCTAATGAAATGCAATACCCTGTCTGCAGTACACCATGGAACGGTGGTCAACATACAACATTTCTTTCAGAGTTCTCAAAGACCAATTATTTGCACTTCGATCTCTGATGCACGTAGCGCCATGCTATCAACAGCCAATTATCAATTATTTGCATAAGATGACCCAAAAGAGGCATAGCCAATATTTCGGTGTTTTGAATTGGTTCTTAGCAGAAAGAATGTGCTAGAACATTCATGTTAGCCTGATTATGGCGTACCACAGGTGTACACCTTTCAGGATGAATGTGACACCTCAGGTTTATTTCCAATTTCCTCTTCTACAATCGGGAAAATGCTGGGATGTTTCCACAACTGGCTGTTCCCTTGGGCATCGTTTTCATCGTGATGAATAGTCCCTGATGTCCGAACTCCTAGGTATCTACGTTGATTCAGCAAACCACTTCAATCGTGTGTGTTAAACAAAGTTGCTTGCACATGATCATATATTTGCGCAGAGGTGCAACCGAGTGTGGGGGGCGGGGGCTTTCCCCTCTCCATTGCAGCCAAAAGTACACTGGATCAAACGATACACTTTAAGATTTTATCATGCAAAACCAAAAATGTTCTGCTTACTTCTCGCGCCGAAAGCGTTCTCTATTTCAGAGCATTTATTTGGGTCGAACTCCCTCTTGAGAGAATCCTGGCTGCGCCACTGTATGTGTGTGATTGGAATAGCATCCAATTGCGATTTATATCATTGGCGTACCGTTAGAAGTATATAACATGCAGTATATTGCCTGCATTTCGGATCCGGAATAAATAATTTATATGGTGTACCCCTTCCGCCTGATGCCTCTCAGTTCGTTTTTAAATCGTTGGGGGAATCCTTATAATTGTTAACGTTGAGCAACACTGTATCCCCAACTCATCAAGAGCTTTTGGATCAGATCTCCAATTCCACCATCTTCGGGCAGGAACATTGCAAGTGTCAGAATGATCCATGTTTTAATGCTGTTGACTGTAGACAGTTTTTTGAACTGGTATAATCTTCTAGTATATCGAAGTCTTTATAGCCATGACCAAACCACCCAGTTAGATCTTCCTTAAAATCTGCAAAGTTACTTGGAAGCACTTCAGTCGGTATGCGCAAATTGGAGGCATGGATGTCTGTGGAGAACCTTGACTGTGGATCCTACTGCTTAGCGCTGTTCGACCGACACGTTCTTTCGGTGGCCATGTGTTGGTATTTTAATGAAAACCCGATTTCCTGGAATTCCCTAATGTTGTATGCGGGACCCTTGCTGGTGTTGTTTTTAAGTACACATTAAATACCCAACTGGAGACCTGGCTCTTCAGTACTGACAAAAGATATTCCGATTGTTAGTTTTCCTTTCCAATTATAAGTTGTGGGTGGACCGCTATAAACAGACCCTTTTCCAGTCCTCGCTTATCCCCGAACACATTGAGGTGCATTCCGAATCCCTAAGTGGTAGAATCTATGGAATGCAGTACTTGAGCCTTTATTCATGGAAACTGGATCGAAATACGAGCCCAGATAAGGGAATGTACCACGATCACAACTCTTGCTACTTTTGTGTTATGAGCACTCGTTTCAAATATAGAGGAGACGGGTCGATTATGTCACGATATTTGAATTTCGCATTTGGCCAGCTTATCGTCGATTCGTGTCTGTTCTAATACCAAGTCGTGTTTTATACGTCGTTGGGAACACGTGCTGGAACACGATGCTATTTCGCAATATCCGTTCAACTCCGGTCTCCTTAGTGATATTTGCCGTCCACGAACCTCCGTCATCATGGAATATTGCTCTAACACCCACAGTCCCAGTGCCATGAATTGCCTACTCCACAGGCCAATGAACGTGGTTCAGCGTGCTTTATTCAGATCGTATACATTCAGCCTCGTCATACATAAATACAACATTCACATTGCGTTTATGGCTTGCCATTCTAGTATTTGGCTGGTTTATAGGCGGGAGTAGCCTTATAGGCTGGGGCGGGCTGGTACGCCGGGTACTGGGCCTCGCCAGTGTAGGTGACGTCAGCCACGTTGCCAGAGTAGGCATCGGCAGTGTTGTAGGTCACCGTCTGGGTACGGCCGTCGGGAAGGACAACAGAGTAAGAGCCCTGGGTGCTGTAGCCGTCACGGGCCTCCTGGGCGTTGAACTTGGCGTCGTAGTCGTTGTAGCCGTGGACATCGTAGCTGTAGTCGTACTTGGCAGGAGCGTCGTAGCTCTGCTGGTGCCCCTGGCTGGGCTGGTGGTAGGCCGGGGCCGGGGCGTAGGTGGGCTTGTGGTAGGCCGGGGCCGGAGCGTGGTAGCTCTGGGCCGCAGCAACGGCCAGAAGAGCGGCGAGGACAAAGACCTGAGAACATTACGGTTTTTATAATGCAGTCAAATGCCGTGCTGCCGCTCCTGTATTTTTATAAGCACAAGCTCTTCAAACTATGGAAGGCCTGAGTACTTCAAAGATCTTCACCGTAGGTGCTAAGCGCCAAATGTTGATATTACGAGACAGTGGTTCTTTTCGTGTAGCATTAAGAACAAGTATTCGACTGACGTGAACGGAAAGTGGCGAACCGGCACAACCGCTTGCAAAGGAGACCATCTAGTGTTCACTTGCCTGCATGTTGCGTTGTGGGTGGTGAGAACTCGACTGATAACCCTTCCCGCCGTGCGCTGCGTTTTATACTGAGGTAGGGACAGAGGTCAGCTGCCTGGTTAACCCGAGGACATTTTCTGCACCATTGGGGTGTGGTCGCCATATGCGGTCAGATGTGGGAAGCTGACCGAGAATGTGTACGCCACCGCTAACTGATCTAGGTCACTCGGGTACCGTGAGTGTGAACACGATCATGCTCTAAAGAGCTGTATCTGACGTTCGTGAGTGTGAAGGTCTTGCTTTAAAGGATGTATATTTTAAGTTTGGTAATTAATTGCACCGATCACTTCAGTACGATTGATTTTCTGCTGCATTAGCGTTGTAGTTTACGTACGAAGCTCGACATTTCGAGTGCAACCTTGTGCAATCCCTATCCGTACAATTCGCTTTTTACTGTATTTCCTTAGGCACTTTGCTGTCCTAACTGTATAACCTATATATCTGCCCAACACATGTTCGTAGGCCGACCGGATGAAGTAGGCATGTCCTTCAAATTACTCTTCGTGGATCATCGGCGACATATCATGGTTGACCTATTCAAAAATAGCAGTGCAGGTCGGCTTTGTCTGATTATGTCAACAGCCTGCCTGGTGACATGGGTGCAGCTTTTTAAGACGGGTGGTTTCGTGATTTAACACTTACGGAATGAGTTTCAGATTTTTCCTGTAATAGGTGTGCATTTGTATAGCTACGTGCCTGCATGGCCAGGTATGCTCGTTACTCAGAATATCGCTATTATCTGGTTACGTGATAACTATTACGAGTGTGATTTTCGAACACAGGCTATTGTGATTGAGAACTTCATGGCTAAGCGTATCACCATGGCAACACATGGTTCACACATGGCTCATGTGACCCACTGCTAGCAGCATCGGCCTGCGCTGTGCCACTGCGAATGGCACCTGTGTTACGCTATTGACTTCACTGAAACACCGTCTTGCCCTTTGCCCGTGCGACTGAAGGTACGAGATTGAAAGTTGATTGCTATTCCGGTACCACTTCGCGCTATCTGTGGGTCTGATCCTGTGCACCCATTCTGCCACACGGTCAGGCTGATTACACTCTACAGAACTCTTCAACTCCTCTGGTCTGGGAGTTTGGTGTCCTCTGGTGCTGCTTGGTGGCCTGGTCTGGGCGTTGGATAGCCTCTGGTGCTGCTTGCCGTCCTGATCAGTGTTGTGCAGCATCACCACCTCGGCCGGTTATCGTTTGTGAATATTTTCGTCGTAATGGCCATTACGATTGCATGGGATGGACCATGGATGCGCTTCCACTTTCTTTGCCCCCTATTTATGTCAGAAGAAGGATCCATTCGGTGCATAGGGAGCCATGCTGAATGCTGTTTTGTGGAGGTATGATCCTAGTACTTGTTAAATCACTGTGTCATTGATTTGTGGCTGAATTCATTGACATTAGCGCGATGCTCCACCTTCAAACTCGGCATATTTGTTATTTATAAAATAACTGTGTCCAAATAGTTTCCATTTATCATAAAATATCTCTTCTATGATAAATATACTCGGAATGTTTGCTAGGTTGGCTTGGTGGAACGTCGTCCAGTGCTAACCAGGGCTTGTTGCGTGTTCTCTCACCACACCACCCGATCTGGAAGTGCAGGTTGCCGGGGAATTATCGACCTCGTGTTTAAAGTGTCGCCGATCTTGAAATTAGCGCAATGTTGACTTTTATATTTGTTCTGCCCGATATAAAACAATCGTGCAGATGTTGTTTCCATTATAAATGAAATATATATTCTTTAGGAATCTAGTCCGTATGTTCGCTGGGATGGCTTGGTAGAACTGGAGCCCGGGTCACCAAAACTTGCGGTGTGCGCCCCGACATCACCGCCCTATCTGGGAATTCCAGGTCATCGGCGGAATTTCGACTCTGTGTTTCAAGTGTCACCATTGATCCGGCACGGCCATCCCATTGCCGTGGTTCTGTCTTATCGGACCACCTGCCAGCTGACCTTTCTAGCCGCGGGCTATGCGACCCCGTATAGCGACACTAACTTTGACAGGCCACGCCGAGACAGGGGAGACCAATGCAGGCCTACGCTCTAACCAGCTGGGTTATCGGGGCGGCACCAACCGAACAATCGGGGTGGCACCAACCAAGCTATCGGCGTGGCGCCAACCAAGCTATCGGGGTGGCACCAACCGAGCTATCAGGGCGGCACCAACCAAGCTATCGACGTGGCACCAAACGAGCTATCGGGGCGGGACCAACCGAGCTATCGGGGCGGTACCAACCGAGCTATAGGGGCGGCACCAACCGAGCTATCGGGGCGGCACAATCGCGCTATCGGCGTGGCACCAACCAAGCTATCGGGTTGGCACCAACCGAGGTATCGGCGTGGCACCATCCGAGCTATCGGTGTGACACCAACCGAGCTATCGGTCTGGCACCAACCGAGCTTTCGGGGCGGCACCAACCGAGCTATAGGAGCGGCACCAAGGTACGAGAAAAACATGGATTTCGGTATGCGTGCAGAGTGAGATAGTCCCCTCAGAATCCGGCATACAATGCCCTATTTGTGTACGGTACGCTTGCGCTGGTCCGTGTCACGCGTCGTGATGTTCTGCCCCCGCTCTGTGTACAGTCATGTGAGCTAGTGGAAGGGAGCGGTATCCAGATGCGCAGCATTCGAAAGGTGGTATCGCTGCCGCTTCCCCCTTGGGAATTGGTGCAGTCATCAGTGGACATGACACTGTCTAAGACTCATAAAGGCGAAGTTATCCGGGAATTGTTTCGGCTGAAAGCCCTAGAACACGTTGACGACCATCACACATGTACTGCCACTTACACCAACGAGTCGAAAACTGTTGAGGGTGTAGGTTGTGCTTTTGTAAGTGGAGCCACAACCAGTTCGTTTACAGTGCCTCCTCACGCAACAGTTTACACGGCCGAAGTCGTGGCAATCACGAAGGCTTTGTGGTTCATCGAAGAAGGGAGCGATGTCGACCACATCATGCATTCAGACTCAGACAGTAGCCGTCGTGCGATAAAGACGTTTTATCCGTGACCTTGACTCTATCGTGCAGGATGTTTTATTGTGTCTAACAAATCTTAAGCGAGCGGGGAAAAATATGACACTCTGTTGGATACCCAGCCATGTCGCAATATTGGGGAACGAACTTGCTGATCAATCAGCAAAGCGTGCTGTCCAGAGCCAATACACCCGGGTGTTGCCTCTCCCCGCAGCACACCTCGGCCAGACAATCAATATGTTTGTGCAGGAAAAGTTGCAACAACTTTCGAACTCAACTGGCCAAAACAAACTGAGAACCATCAAGCCACGTCTGGGGCGCTGGGAGTCATCATCCAGAATTTCACGAATGGAGGAGGTGGTGCTTGCCAGGATGGGGATAGGATACACCTATGCCACCCACGGCTACCTACTGTGGAATGAAGGTAGACGAATGTGTAATCGTTGTGATATCCCATGGACAGCGCGATGCATTCTTCTAGTATGCTCTCGTTTCTCAGCCCAACGATACTTTGGAGTAGAGGTATCGACTCTGACGATGGCAAATCTTCTAGATGATGTGTCATGTGTGGTTCAGAATGGACGACTTCCCGCAAATACGATTTGCTATCATCTATCCAGAAAGGTAAAAACATTGCACTGGTTTGGGCATAGTGAATACTCCGTACACTTGGAAGTAAACCTGGCCGGAAACTGAAACCTAGGTAGAAGATAGCGTTATGGACGCTATATGATCAACATGGTTGGTGCGCCCTGAAACCCAAATAGCTAAGTAACGGGGCGGCACCAACCGAGCTATGCAGGTGGTACAAACCGAGCTATCCGGGCGGTACCAACCGAGCTATCCGGGCGGTACCGACCGAGCTATCCGGGCGGTACCAATCGAGCTACCCGGTCGGCTATCTTAATATCTGTTACTTGGAGATACCATTTGGTGAATGACATATTCGAGCTTTGTTGGTGTGCTGCGTTTTGCTAGCCCGCGATCTTCTCGTGTGAATTTGACCTTGTCGTGGACTTGTCCTCTTGTCTAACCCCATCCCGTCGGAACAGAAAGCCTTGTGATGTACGTACCCCGTTATATCAGCCGTAGTCTGCGTATAACTTCCCTTAATATGCGAGGTATCCAACATTCATTAATAATTATATTCCATCTCGTCGCGCACTAATGCAATTTGGTCTGTTGCCGGTTTTCCCGTTACGTCCTGTCTTCCACATGCTTGCTGTATATTATTTGTGTTGTAAGTCGCCTTTCTTTAAGCATGCGAGTGATTGGGCGTAGTTTCTTATGGAAAAATAGCTTCTCACTTCCTCCATTAATTACTTCCATCCACATCTTGGCATTCAAACACTGGAAGAAGTTGCAGATATATTTAGGTGTTTCCTTATCACATCAGTTGACTAGTACTTGTGTGCTGGAGCAGAGTAGGCAGGCCTGTGAGCGGCCTTGTAGGCGGGGGCAGGCTGGTGCGCCGGGTACTTGGCCTCGCCAGAGTAGCTGACCTCAGCCACGTTGCCGGAGTAAGCATCGGCAGTGTTGTAGGTCACCGTCTGGGTACGGCCGTCGGGAAGGACAACAGTGTAAGAGCCCTGGGTGCTGTAACCGTCACGAGCCTCCTGGGCGTTGAACTGAGGCTCGTAGTCGCCGTAGCCGTGGACATCGTAGCTGTAGTCGTACTTGGCAGGAGCGTCGTCGCTCTGCTCGTGACCGTAGCTGGGCTTGTGGTAGGCCGGGGCCGGAGCGTGGTAGCCCGGGGCGCTCTGGGCTGCAGCAACGGCAACAAGAGCGGCGACGACAAGGAACTGAAACATAGAGCTTAACATTAACATGACATGAATATTTCAAGCCATTGGATCCCGGTGTGGTTATCCAGATTGAACTGAAGTTCGCGAAATAGTTTACATAATCTTAGGCCGATAATGTCACCATTCCAAGAGTAACAGCGGCATGATGACGTAACGTAAGACATGTTCAATAGGCTAGTAAATTATCTGGCCCTTCCCAGTTAAATTTTTTGTTTCCATGTCAAGAAATCATCCATTGAAAAGACGCCTTTCAACACCGATGCTGTACCGTCATGCTCGCTGTAGCTGGTGTGTTGGTTTACTGGTGCTGATCACAGGTGGACTGGTGGCTTTATACTTCGCCACTGAAGCCGCCTGGTGGTCACGTTCAAGGCCACTCACGGTATTGGTTCTGTGCTCCGACGGTCTGACCACGCCCTACTGAATGTGACGCGTGGTCACGGCCATGGTCACGGTCACTCACGGTACTGATCTCGTGCTCCGACAGTATAGCCACGCGCCACATAATGGGAGTGTGGGTGCGGGGGGGGGGGGATTATTCGGTAGTGACTGTCTGGTACATGTTGAAGTTGAATGTTGGGGGACGAGTAGTCTAGGGGTATGTTTCCCGTCTCACAATCGAAAGATTATGGGTTCGAGTCTCACCGGTCGCTACTCTTCGCCCGCGGCCAATCGGCGTGATAGATTCGCGACGCTACATGACTCAACGGTCGATGTGTCGTAAAACCAATAACAAATAGCCAATAACAAATAGCCAATAACCAATAACCAATAGCCAATAATCAATAGCCAACCAACCAAGGTGGAATGTTGCGTTTCCATATTTCTAATAAGGTATGAGGAGCTTAACAACTATTGAAGCTGTGGGTACCACTGACACTTCTTGTTATTGGCCTCGAATGTATTTGACACACATCTAACGAAGTGCAATTCCCTGTCTGCAGTACACCATGGAATTGTGGTCAAAATACAGAATTGCTTTCGGATTTCTCAAACACCGATTATTTGCACTTTGATCTGTGAAGCACTTAGCGCCACGCTACCAACAGCCAATTATCAATTATTTGCACATAATGACGACCCAAAAGAGGCATAGCTAATATTTCGGTACCTTGGATTGGTTCTTAGCAAAAAATAAGTGCTAGAATATTCATGTTAGCCTGATTATGGCATGCCACAGGCGTACACCCTTCAGGATGAATGTGACACCTCAAGTTGAAGTCCAATTTCCTGTTCTACAATCGGGGAAATGCTGGGATGTTTCCACAAATTGCTATTCCTAAGGGCATCGTTTTCCTCGTGATCAATAGTCACTGATGTCCGAGCTCTTAGGTATCTACGTCGGTCCACCAAACCACTTCAATCGTGTTTGTTAAACAAAGTTGATTGCACATGATCATATATGTGCGCAGAGGTGCAGCCGAGTGGGGGGGGGGCTTTCCACTCCCCTTAGCAACCAAAAGTACACTGGATGAAACGATGAATTTTGAGATTTTTACCATGCAAAACCAAATGTTTTCTGCTTACTTTTCGCGCCGAAAGTGTTGTCTATTTCAGAACATTTATTTGGGTCGAACTCCCTCTTGAGAGAATCCTGGATGCGCCACTGTATGTGTGTGATTGGAATAGCATCCAATTGCGATTTATATTATTGGCGTACCGTTAGAAGTATATAAAATGCAGTATATGGCCTGCATTTTGGATCCGGAATACATAAAAAATTGATATGGGGTACCCCTTCCGCCTGATGCCTCTCAGTTAGTTTTGTAATCGTTGGGGGAATCCTTAGAATTGTTAACGTTGAGCAACACTGTATCACCAACTCATCAATAGCTTATGGATCAGACCACCAATTCCACCATCTTCGGGTAGGAACATTAGAAGTGTCAGAATGATCCACGTTTTCTTGCTGTTGACTGTAAACAGTTTTTTTTTCATCTGGTATAATCTTCCAGTATATCGAGGTCTTTATAGCCATGACCAAACCACCCAGTTAGATCTTGCTTAAAATCTGCAAAGTTACTTGGAAATACTTCAGTCGGTATGCGCAAATTGGAGGCATGGATGTCTGTGGAGAACCTTGACTATGGACCCTCCTGGTTAGCTTTGTTGGACAAACACGTTCTTTTGGGGGCCTTCTGTTGGTATTTTAACGAAATCCGCAATTCCTGGAAGTCCCTAATGTTGTGTGCGGGACTCTCGCTAGTGTTGTTTTTTTAAGTACACACTAAATACCCAGCTGGAGACCTGCTCTTCAGTACTGACAAAAGGCATTCCGATTGTTAGTTTTTCCTTTCCAAATATAAGCTGTGGGTGGACATCTAAAAACAGTCCGTTTTCCAGTCCTCGCTTAAGCCTGAACAATTGAGGTGCATTCCGAATCCCTAAGTGGTAGAATCTACGTAATGCAGTACTTGAGCCTTTATTCATGGAAACTGGATCGAAATACGAGCCCAGTTAAGAGCATATGCCACGATCACAACTCTTGCCACTTTTACGTTATGAGTACTCGTTTCAAATATAGAGGAGACTGGTTGATTTGATAACCAAGTTTGGAGTTCGCATTTGGCCAGGTTATTGACGATTCGTGTCTGTTCGACTTCCGTGTCGTGTTTTATACGTCGTTGGAAACACTTGCTGGAAAACGATGCTATTTCGCAATATCCGTTCATCTCCTGTCTCCTTGGTGATATTTGCGGTCCACGAACCTTCGTCGCCATGAAATATTTCCCGAACAGCCATAGTCCCAGAGCTATGAATAATCTACTCAACAGGCCAATGCACGTGGTTCAGCGTCCTTTATTCAGCTCGTATACATTCAGCTTCGTCATACATAAATACAACATTCACCTTGCGTTTCTGGCTTGCTATTTTAGTATTTGCCTGGTTTGTAGGCGGAAGCAGCCTTATAGGCAGGGGCAGGCTGATACGCCGAATGCTGGGCCTCGCCAGAGTAGCTGACCTCAGCCATGTTGCCGGAGTAGGCATCGGCAGTGTTGTAGGTCACCGTCTGGGTACGGCCGTCGGGAAGGACAACAGAGTAAGAGCCCTGGGTGCTATCGGGGCGGCACCAGAGGAAGTCACACTTTGCAGGTTGCGTATTGGACACACCTACGCTACCCATAGCTACCTCCTCTGTGTGGAGGAAAGGCCACATTGCCCGCGCTGTTCGGAAATTCTGACGGTGCGCCACGTATTATTCACTTGTCATTACTTTGCACGGGAGCGGAGATTGTTTTACGGAAGAAACTTGAGTTGCCTGACATATGAAGACCTTCTGGGAAACAATTCAAAACTAGTACATTCGGGGAACTTGTTCCGTTACCTTTCAGCGATTGGATTTAAGACCACGTATACACCGAGGTAATAGTTCATATCAGCAGTGAAGCATAATAAAATGTTATGGGCGCGAATGATCAAAATTGGTCGAAGCGCCCTGAAGCCCAAATAACTAACTAACTATCGGGGCGGCACCAACCGAGCTAGCGGGGCGGCACCAGCCGAGCTATAGGGGCGGCACCAACCGAGCTATTGGGGCGGCACAACCAAGCTAGCGGAGCGGCACCAAGGGACGATAAAAACTGGAACTTCGGTATGCGTGCAGAGTGAGATAGTCCCCTCAGAATCCGGCATGCAATGCCCTATTTGGGTATCGTATGCTTGCTTTGTTCCGTGTCACACGTCGTGATGTTCTGCCCCCGTTCTGTGTGCGATTATGTCAGCTAGTGGAAGGGAGCGGTATCCAGATGCGCAGCATTCGAAAGATGGTATCGCTGCCGGTTCCCCCTTGGGAATTGGTGCAGCCATGAGTGGACATGACACTGTCTAAGACTCATAAAGGCGAAGTTATCCCGGAGGTAAGATGCTCGTCTCAATCGAAAGATTGTGGGTTCGAGTGTCACCTGTCGCTACTCTTCGCCCGCGACTAATCGGCGTGAGAGATTGGCGACGCTATATGACTCAACGGTCGACGTGTCGTAAAAACCAATAACAGAAGTTATCCCGGAATTGTTTCGGCTGAAAGCCCTAGAACATGTTGACAACCATCACACATGTAGTGCCACTTACACCAACGAGTCGAAAACTGTTGAGGGTGCAGGTTGTGCTTTTGTAAGTGGAGCCACGACCAGATCGTTTACGCGGCCTCCTCACGCAGCAGTTTGCACGTCCGAACTCGTGGCAATCACGAAGGCCTTGTGCTTTATCGAAGGAGGCAACGATGTCGACCACGTCATACATTCAGACTCAGACAGTAGCCTTCGTGCGATAAAGACGTTTTATCCGTGACCTTGACCCTATCGTGCAGGATGTTTCATTGTGTCTAACCAATCTTAAGCAAGCGGGGCAAAATGTAACACTCTGTTGGATACCGAGCCATGTCAGAATATTGGGGAACGAACGTGTTGACCAATCAGCAGAGCGTGCTGCCCGGAGCCAATACACCCGTGCGCTGCCTCTCCCCGCAGCATACCTCAGCCAGTCAATCAATATGTTTTTGTCAGGAAAAGTGGCAACAACTTTGGGACTCAACTGGCCAAAACAGACTGAGGACCATCAAGCCATGTCTGGGGCGCTGGAAGTGATCATCCATAATTTCACGAATGGAGGAGGTGGTGATCGCCAGGATAAGGGTAGGACACACTCATGCCACCCACGGCTACCTACTGCGGAATGAAGGCAGACGAATGAGTAATCGTTGTGATATCCCACTGACAGTGCGACACATTCTTCAAGTGTGTTTTCGTGTCTGAGCCCAACAATGCTTTGGAGTAGAGTTATCGACGCTGATGATGACGAATCTTCTAGGTGATGTCATGTGTGGTTCAGAATGGACGACTTCCCGCAAATACGATTTGCTGTCATCTATCCAGGTTGGTAACGACATTGCACTGGCTTGGCATAGTGAATACGCCGTACACTTGGAAGTAAACCTGGCCGGTAGCTGAAACCTAGGTAGAAAAAAAACACTTATGGGCGCTATATGATTAACATAGTCGATGTGCCCTAAAGCCCAAATAGCTATCTAACGAGGCTGCACCAACAGAGTTATCCGGGCGGTACCAACCGAGCTATCCGGGCGGTACCAACCGAGCTACCCGTTCGGCTATCTTAATATCTGTTACTTGGAGATACCATTTTGTGAAGGACATAATATGCCAGCCTTGTTGGTGTGCTGCGTTTTGCGATCTTCTCGTGTGAACCTGACCTTGTCGTGGTACGACTAGTCCTCTTGTCTAACCCCGTCCCGTCGGAACGGAAAGCCTTGTGATGTACGTACCCCGTTATGTCAGCCGTAGTCCGGGTATAACTTCCCTTAATATGCGAGGTATCCCACCTTCATTAATAATTATATTCCATCTCGTCCCACACTAGTGCAATTTGGTCTGTTCCCGGTTTTGTCGTTATGTCCTGTTTTTCACATGCTTGCTGTATATTCTTCGTGTTGTAAGTCGCCTTTCTTTAAGTATACGAGTGGTTAGACGTAGTTTATTATGAAAAAAGCTTCTCACTTCTTCCATTAATTACTTCCATCCACATGTTGACATTCTAACACTGGAAGAAGTTGCAGGTACATTTAGATATTTCCTTTTCACATCAGTTGACTAGTACTTGTGTGCCGGAGCAGAGTAGGCAGGCCTATGA